>OY987232.1:9634685-9939685 GCA_963920705.1 Odiellus spinosus | reverse complement strand
ATTGTCAAGCGAACATGCGTGGTAGAATAGTGCTATAAAAATAGGAAAATATGAAGTCGTGCTTTTAAAACTTAATTTTACTACACTATATATACATTTAATTCTCATGCGAACATACGGGGTAGAATAGTGCTAATGTATCCAATTTTCATCGTAGGTAACATTCAACCGTCCAACGCCCAAAGAGAATTAAAAATTTAATGTTCCACTGAAACCATTGCAAGTAAATAGATTAAACTCGTCAAGGATTAAATACCGAACTACATAAAACATTAAAAAGTATCATAATATAGTTTATCAATGTTTTAATACATTAATGTTAAAATAAGCAGGCACTTGGCGGCTGGAAAAGAATAAAAAGTTATTTAAAGCGCACTGTACTTACAATATACCATGATTGAATCCAATCAATGACTTAAGAAGAAATTAAAAATGTCAGTTTAATTGTAATTTGTAAATCATAAAAACAAAAGTGTCAAGGGTTAGGTAATCTTCCCTTAGCTGCTACTCACACAATATGATAACTTGTTAGTACATACCTTTCCTCAAGAGCGCCAATGCAAAAATGACTCTGAGCTGGGTGTAAAAACGTAACGTTCAGACAAAAACTAACCGGTTGCCCCGGTTTTAAACCATGGTTAAAACGGTACATTTCCGGTTATCTGTCTTAACACGAAACTGAAATTGCGCGGGAAGCTTTGGCGTATCAAAATCCTTAGGTTAATTACGCCATAACCAATTAAAAACCCTAAGAGAATGTGACGCAATTGCTGGTTAACGAATCAGAGAGCTTAGGAGAAAAGGTTGGGCCTCACTTGGGGGAAGGAAATTTTGCAGAATACGGGCACAGGTGGGAATATAAAACTAATAAATTTGGTCTACTAGATTTTTGAATCATTACAGATTTATAGATAAAAATAATAGTATTAAAGAGACATTAAATAAAAGGTAAATATTTTCGTTAGTCATTACCTTAATTATTAACAAGATTTAATTAAAAGATTAAAATAATTAAAGGAATTAATCGATATAATAAAATCTTTTAATAAATAAAATTAAATAAAATTAAAGATTAAGGAATTAGACAAAAATAAGACAAAACTGATTCGCGAAAACCATTTAGTATCCCCAATAATAAGCTAGAGGAGAGGTCAACCGAATCGGAACCAGGAAGCTTTCCCGATGATGAACCATTTGAACCAGTGGATTTCAATATTGACGTAACCTCTATAGTTAGACCCCCTAGTTTATTATATTCTTATACAAATTTATACTGCAGCACAACAATGTCTGACCTAAATAATCCATCTACTTCGGGAATAGACACGCGTAATATCCAACCTGTAACGAACCTGAAGATATACGACCCCCCTTCGAAGTTGCACAACCGGTATCGGAAGTTGTACAACCTTTGGTGGATGAAGCACAACCCGAATTAGAAGTAATTAATCAAATCGAGCCCATTGAAAATGAAATGTTATAAAATCAAGAACTCCTTGACTCAATAGGATTAGATTCAGGGTTACAAAATTTACATTTGGGTTGGGGCGTACCGATACACTACCAAGCGGCACTAGGAGGATCACACCCTAGCCTCTTTCCAGCTGCACAACCCAATTTATGCCAACAATATTTTGCACCACCGAGCATTGCCCTATTAGGAAGCTGTCCTCAGTTAACCGGAATAACTTCTTCAGTAACAGAAAGTGTTCCCCAATTTGTGGGAAGTATTCCACAAATAGTTGGGAACGCCCCACAACTATTACAACAAGCCTTCCCGTGATGGGAAGGGTACAAACGACTACTGGGAACATTTCACAGCTCACCGGAAGTGTTCACCAGCCCACGGGAAGCATTTCCGTTACAACAGGTAACTCCTCACCCCCAACTGGAATAGTTCCCGTTGCGGGAAGAAATCAGCAAATGACCGGAAGTCCATCAATACCAACTACAACAACTCAGTCTGTCAGAAGTTCTCCAATAACAACACATACAACAACTTGGTCCCCTAGAACTACAACAGTTAAGACAACCCCTTCAATAACGATTCCACAGCCAAGGATAGGAGCTGGAGCGAGATCAACTACCAGACCACCACCTCAATCAGCATCGGCACCGATGCCATATCCTTGGCCCCATCCCGCTATGATAGGATATGGGTTTCCTCCATGGAATTTTCCCGTTTACCCTCAAATACCGACGGGACCGTTGCCTCAAGGAAACCAACCAACGATGGCCGGACCGATTCCGATTATTACGACCACTACAGTAACTATATCGATGCCTTCTAGCGGAATTAGTCAAAATACACCAATATCGACTTCCCAAAATCCCCCGTTGGGTGGAATGGGAATACCAGGATCACGTGTAGTAAACCCACCAACTCTGGATCCCGTATTAGCAGCATGCCTGGCTCAAATCTTGCAAAATACCAGCCCAGGAGGAGTAAAAACTAAGATGCCACCCGAACATCTCGCTTTTCATGGCAGAGTCGAGGATAGTGTCTCGGAATTCCTAAAAGGATTTGAAGAATTTGCTAAATTTCAACACATAGGAGATGAAAAGAAAATGGAAATGATTAAATTACTGATGAAGTAGCATGCCAAATATTGGTTTAGATCGCTCTCTCAGGGATTATCGTGGGATGACTTTAAATAAAAATTTAAACTCCACTACCAAGTGGAAGAAACCGAAGACCAAGCACGAGCGGAACTGATGAATCTAAAGCAAGGAGCAAAAGAATCGGTTGACGAGTTCTTTGGCCATTTCGCCTAGGTGAATCAAGATCTCAATCCCCCAATTCCCGAAACGGAATTAATCGCTACCCTTAAGAGAAATCTTAGGACTGAGATCAAACAACTCTTAGTTTTCAAAGAAGCCAAGTCTGTTTCGGAATTACATCAAAATTCATTGAGAATAGAGCCGACTCTGGGATTGACACCAGGGAAAAAGGAAAAAACCGAAGGCCCTATCACCGAGACTTCAACCAAATCCAGCCTAGCAGCTTCAAAGATAATTTCTACGGAGACATCGGTAACATCAAAGGCTCCAACCGCGAGTTTCGGATCTCTAGCGTTGAAGACTTCCTCAACAATGGCAGGAACCTTTTCCCCGTCATTTACACCAATTCAATCACAGCTCCTAAGTGGAATTAATCCGATGAGTCCCTATGGGATGACATGGTCGCCCTTTCAAACGTTCCCTGACGGGAATGAGTCGGAGGCTGACCCCTAACCTCCACCGATTAATCCTTTCATATTTTCACCGTGGGCTTTTCCAATGATGGCCCCTCAGAGTACTCAACCACCGAATGTTACATGGTCCCACCTCCAACCAAGATCCTCTAAGGGATATCCCCAAAGATTTACTAATCCTAATCAACAAAGAAGCTGAGTATTTGAAAGAAGCCGAAGACCGACAACGAACAGTTCTAATAACTCTAGAACTAGAGCTCTCCCCTCTGCAAGAGGTCAATCTCAAAATTTACGGATGAACTTTCCAAGAACCTCTCCTTCAACATCTCAGAGCACTAGCGGAAATGAAATAACATGTTTCAATTGTAGTGGAACGGGACATCTAGCCAGAAGTTGCCCTTCCCCCAGGATTTTTAGGAATCAAAGTCAGGAAAACGTTCGAGCGAGTGGCGGAGTCACAAACCCCCAGCCTCCCGCTACAACTTAGCAAATACAACTATTTCCAATCCATCCGGAAGTCCTCCTCCCATTAGATTGGGATTAATCAAACGAAGAAAAAGATTTTCTAGGCTACCTCATACTATATCCGTTCAGTTTGAACATGGAATCATACCAACACGACTAGACAATGGTGCAGAAGGGAGGGAAATCAAGAAATGGCGAGGTGAAGAGATATTTACTCCGAATGAAAAAGTTTCTGAATGTTTAGTAATGGGAGATGGACACTACACATTTACAAAATGATCCATCAAGTTGGATTTTGACATCTACTTCGAGGATGGTGAAAAGCGGAAATTTACTCAAGAATTCCATATAGTTCCCTCTCTTCTATGTGATGTCATACTAGGACAAGATTTCCTAGAGGACTATAAAGTAATTATGAACTTTGAAATTCCAACACTTCCAGAAAGATACGGGCCCACCTTCCCCTCTAATTGTTCAAAATATCAATGAAGCCATAGACCGAACTAAACTCCCAATGAAATATAAAAAGGAACTACTGGAATTACTTTCCGTTTCCCAGACCTGTTTAGCGACAAATTGGGAAGAACCAATCTTGTGGTTCATGAAATTCATACAGGAAATGCCAAACCAATTAACATAATGCCCTATCCAGTAAGCGAGAAGAAGAAAGAAATAATTGAACAACATATTTCCGAAATGTTAAAAGACGGGATTATTAGACCCTCAACTTCTCCCTGGGCTTCTCCGATTGTCATAGTGGAACGATACGATGGAACTAGGACTGGCACAGTCAAGACCCGGTTCTGTGTGGATCTAAAGGAAGTAAATAAAGTGACCGAACGCGATCCTTATCCTTTGCCTCACATCGACGAAACCTTAAAATAGTTAGGAAAACCCAAGTACATAACTGCCCTCGATTTGAAAAGTGGATACTGGCAGGTGGAAATGTGTCCAGACTGCGCACCAAAGACTGCATTCATTTCCAATGCTGGGAAATATGAATTCAACGTTCTCCCTATCGGTTTGACAGGAGCTCCGTCAACCTTCCAAAGACTTATGAACGAAATATTTAGGGATGGCGAACCTTTCTCCATCGTCGTTTACTTGGATGACATTCAATCCGAAACTTGGGAGGATAATAAAACGCACTGGAATATGTAATACATCGTCTACAAAATGCGGGACTCACCTTACAACTAAAGAAATGCCGCTTCGCACAATCTGAAGCTGTAGTACTTGGACACGTAGTAAGCGAGACTGGTATCCATATAGATCATTCAAAAGAAGAACCGATTAAGATTTCCCAACTCCTTAGAAACTCAAACAGGCTCAGCGTTTTCTGGGAATGACTGGAGGGCACCAGATGTTCATCCCAAATTTTTCGGCTATAGCCGCCCCAATAAACAAGCTGAAAAGGAAAGGAGTACCATTCTCCTTGGGAAAAGAACAAGAAGAAGCGTTCCAGAAATTAAAGGAAGCCATCAGTTCAGCTCCACCTTTAGCTGCTTATCGGCCTGAAATCTCTTGTATTCTAACGACCGACCTTGGATTGGGCGCCTTCTTGGCCCAAATCCAAGACGGAATAGAAGTACCCATAGCCTGCGCCAGTAGGGGCTTAAGAACTCTAGAAACAAAATATTCCACCTCGGAAAAAGAGTGCCTAGCGATATATTGGGCAATAGGACATTTCTGACCGTATTTGGAAAGTAAGCCTTTCACTGTCGTAACGGACCACAAGGCGCTCCAATTCTTATTCGGGATGAAAGAACCAAATTCCCGACTAGTAAGATGGGTAATGTACCTACAAACCTTTGATTTCAAAGTACAGCATAAAAAAGGAGTCGAAAACGTAGTATCAGATGCCTTATCCCGAGCACGTCTAGGATTGTTAGCCGTAACGAGATTTCTAAGTTCCTTCTCCGAGTTGGAATCAGGAGAATTAAGGAGTTCCTCGAATCGTCTAATGAGGGGACCGATAGATCAATAATCGCTCACGTCATTCCCCCTTACCCTCATTCCATTTACCATATTTTTGACCGAGATGAAATTGTTACTGCCCAAAGAGAAGATCCCGCTATGGAAGGAATTAAACGGCATTTTGATCAGGAAAATTGTCCTCCTGATCCAAAGTTTGAGATGAAAATCGACTAATATATAGAAAAGCTTCAGACGTGCGACCCGCAAGGATCTATTTACAAATGGCATTGCGACGAGAAGCCCTTCGACTATTACATGATCATCCTTTAGCCGCTCATCGAGGAAGGGATAAAACGATCGAAAGCATTGGGAATAGATTCTGTTGGCCCACGATGATAAAAGACATTAGAAGTTACATCAGAGAGTGTGTACTTTGCCAGCAGTACAAGATCAGTAACCGACGAAGGCCCGGATTAATGATTTCAACGGAAGCTACGTCACCAAGGGATAAAATAGGAACGGATATAATGGGTCCCTTTCCTAGAAGCCGCCGTGGTTACAAGTATCTTATAGTATTCACGGATTACATGACTAAGTACGTCGAATTAGTCACTCTCAAAAACATCACCGTGAAAGCCTGTGCCAATGCTCTGAAGAACGCCGTCTGCAGATGGGGAGCCCCGAAGCAAATATTGAGCGATAGAGGGACTCGATTCGTATTCACACTTTGGAGCGATACCTGTAGACTCTTCAAAATAGGTCCCATTTACACGACTCCATATCATCCCCAATCAGAATTGACGGAGCGAGTGAACCGAGTCTTGGGAGAGACTATTTCCATCTACATTGGAAACAACCACAGAACATGGGATGAAACTTCGAATGCCCTCACTTTCGCAATATATTCCGTACCACACGATACGACCAAAAGATCCCCTTTTTACCTTAATATGGGGCGTGAACCTCGTTTGCCATGGGACTTGGAAATCGGAATGCCAGTCGAAGATTTTGAAGATAGAACCGCCACCTTCAGAGAACTAAAAAAACAATGGACCCTGGCTAAAGAATTTTCCAGACTTGCTCAAGCTAAGCAGAAAAAGTACTACGACCAGCAACGAGAAAATTTGGAGTTTGAAGTCGGAATGTTGGTATGGATATTAAGTCATCCTCAGTCAAGAGCAGAGGTATGACAGATGGCCAAGTTAAGCGCCAAATGCTCTGGTCCGTACAAAATCCTTGAAAAAAGAAGCCCTTTGGTCTACGTCCTGGAGGATGTCATTACAAAACAAAACATCGGAGCTATAAATATTGATCAGTTAAAACTATACCATACCAAGGAAGTTCCCTTTGGGGAAGATCAACCTCCCCAAAGACCGGAATCGGAAGAAACTGAAGTTCTCCCTCGAGAAGAAATAGTATTAGCTCCCGAGTCAAGCGAAGAACCAAAAGTAGGAGGATCCGGAAGAGAGCAAGAATCGCATCCCGAAATCATTCCTGAAAGAGACTCGGATCAATTGAGGCAAAATTTGAGGCCAGGACCTGATCTAGACGAAACTAGTCCGAAGAGAAGATACGAAATGGAAGAGCCCATGCCAGAACTCAGTCCTATTCCCTTGGAGGAAGACTGGGAAAAAAGATTTCCATTAGAAAGTTCCTCTCCCCAATAAGGGAATAATTATAAGAATAATAATAATTCCAAAGAAGAGAAAATCTATAATTAGTTAGAAGTTGATGTGTCGTGGATAGAGTAATGAATCGAACTGAGGTTTAGCAATAAAACTCTAATTTATTAATTATAAAATTCATGTCTAGTCGTACATAATGCCGCTTGCCTTCTGTCCATGTTTAATTAACATCAAGCCTATTTATATATTGACAGAGATAAGAATTAGATATCAAGGTCCACCGTATTATCATAAAAAAACTATTATGGAGTTTGTACTTCGATCTTCAATTTCACCTAGCGGATATAGCAATATCCCTCCTGTAAAGAGGCTTCATTGTCCCAGACCTTGAACGGGTTTCTTAATTCTGGAGGATTGTCTTCTAGTTGGTGTAGTCTGCAATACGACTTGAGGTATCGCGGAAACTATTTGCAATGCGGCTCGTGGGGTCGCGGTAACTTCCGGTTTTTGAGGTGTAACGATCATGGGCACGTCTATTTGAGTTTGATGTGAGCTGTTGTTGCAATGGTTCTCTGGTCGATGTGCTTGCAGGCCAGTTCGACTGTTACGATGACGTGCTTGGCTAGTGTGTCTTCGTGCATCGCCGACTGGTGTTTGGACGCTGATCATAGAGTTCCCGATAGGTGCTAAAACTATGGCTTCGTACCATTTAGGACCCTTTCCGAAGTTTCTAATCCAGACTGGGTCGCCAGGATTGTATGTACTGTTTGTCGGAGTTACTTTGACGGGAACAGGAGTTTCTTCTGGTTTAAGACAGTCTAACCGACTTCGTATTTGTCGGCATAGAAAAAGTTCTGCTGGTGATTTTCCTTTGTCATTAAGGCTTCGTCTGTGATCGAAGAGCGTTCTGTTCAATCGTGATTGCAATGTACCACTCCGCGTGGTTGATAACCCTTTCTTGATGGTGCTAACTGCTTTCTCCGCATGTCCATTTGATTGTGGGTGGTACGGTGCGCTTGTTAGGTGGCGTATTCCATTTACTTTCATGAAGTTTTGAAACTCGTCACTTATAAAGCATGTAGCATTGTCGCTTACGAGACACTTTGGAAGTCCAAATCTCGTAAAGATGTCTGCCAGTATTTGTATCGTAGTTTTTGATGTTGAATTATTAGTCGGGTATGCTTCAATCCAATTTGAATAAGTGTCGACGAAAATGAATATCATTTTATTCTCGTAAGGGCCCAGATAGTCTATATGAACTCGTTCCATCGGGTTGTTTGTCACTGGCCAACTGGAGGTTGTCTGCTTTGGCATACTTGCAAACTGTTGACAACTGTTGCAAGTGGCTATGAGGTCTTCGATGTCTTTGTCGACGTTTGGCCACCAGACTGTAGCACGGGCCAGACGCTTAATTTTCGTTATGCCCATATGACTTCCGTGTAATTCGTGGAGAACTGCGTGTCGGTGACATGCGGGAATGAAAACTCTATTGTTCCATAATACGATGTCTTGACATATAGTGAACTCTTCCTTTCTTGTAGCGAAGGTTTTCAGTTCATCCGGAATATCTTTATCTTTAGGCCATCCTTCCTGAATGTACTTCATTAATCGGAATGAATTTTTGTCCTGCTGCATCGCTTGACGTATATCTGCAGCGAAAACTGGGCCATCTTGTAGACTATCTATTGTTAAGACGTACTCCACTGGTTGTATACTTTGGTCCTTTTCATGAGGTAGTGATAAACGACTCATTGCATCTGCATTGCCGTTTTTATTGCCGGCTCTGAATTTGATGTCGTAATCATAAGCTGCCAATGTAATGGCCCATCTCTGAATTCGTCCTGATGCTGTACCGGGTATTTGCTTGTTGGATGAAAACAGCGATGTTAAAGGATTATGATCGGTCAGAATCGTGAAATTTCGTCCCAAAACGTAATCTCGAAATTTGGTAACGACGAATACGATGGCCAAAGCTTCTTTCTCTATTTGGCTATAGTTGACTTCAGCCTTACTGAGTGTTCGAGAGGCAAAAGCGATTGGACGCTCCAGACCGTCTTGCTGAATGTGGGAGAGAACTGCTCCCACGCCCGTCGGGGAAGCGTCGCACGCCAGGTTGATCGGTTTATTCGGGTCATAATGCGTAAGTACTACTGCGGCTGCAAGGATGTCTTTTGCTCTCTTGAAGGCACGGTCCGTCATTTGATTCCATTCCCCCTTGGTAGATGTTTTTGTTAACTCGTACAGCGGTGCCAGTAATGTGGACATGTTGGGTATGAACTTCGAATAATACGTGACCAATCCAATGAATGAGCGTAGTTCCGTTAGGTTGGATGGTTTTGGAGCAGATAGTATGGGTTGTATATTCTTTTGTGTCGGACGTAATCCATTCCGGTCGAGTATGTGTCCCAAATACTCCACGGATTCGACCATAAATTTGGACTTCTCTTTTCTTAGCTTGACACCTGCTTCTGATAATCTGGCCAGCGTACTGTCCAAGGTGGATAAATGCTCTGCGTCGGTTCGGCCAGTGATTAGAAGGTCGTCTTGAAAAATCACCACACAGTTTATGCCGTTTAAGATCTTCTCCATCTGGCGTAGAAATACCGCGGATGCCGATGAGACACCAAATGGGAGCCTCGTATATCTGAATAGACCCTTGGGTGTGTTAATTACCACTAAGTCTCTTGATTCTTTGTCCAGTTGTAGCTGATTGTATGCGTCGCGGAGGTCTAATTTGGTGAATTTTTGACCGCCGTTAAGGTTGGCGAATAACTCTGCGATCCTGGGTAGCGGATACTGTTCTGTGCTAGTTGCTTTATTCGCCGTTAGTTTGAAATCACCGCATATTCGTATCGAACCATTTGGCTTGAGTACTGGAACTATTGGAGCTGCCCATTCGGATACTGTGACTGGTTCTATGATCTTGAGTCCTTGTTGTCGGTCTAATTCGGCATGGATTTTATCTCTGTATGCATATGGTATTGGCCGTGGTTTGAAAAATCGTGGCTGGATGTCAGGTTGTCTGTGCAAATGAACTTCCGTATTTCGTATTAGACCAAGTCCTGGGGAAAATAGATTAGTGTACTTGTTGATTAGTTCTTCAATTGTCCGTGAAGATTCCGTAGGTTTTATCTCTTTGATGTAGGTGTTCGAACTTGTGATGTTGATGTTGAATTCCGCGATCCAGTTTCTGCCACAAAGGCTAGTTCCGTCATGTTCGACTACGAGCAAGGCTAATTTCTTCGTGACACCATTGTAATTTGCAATAGCCTCAATGCTTTCTTTGAGTTTGTCTGTTTCCCCGTTGTACGTGCGGAGTTTTATATCAGGATTTTGAATATCTGGCATGGCCGTTCCTTGGTATATGGATTTGTAAGTTCGGAAAGAGATCAAAGAAAACGCCGCTCCTGAGTCAATTTCCATGGGAATCTGCTTGCCATTCAATTGGAATTCTATTATGTAAGGGTCTGGCGTTTGTCCGAGTGTCTGAACATGGAAGGGATCGTATTCGTTGTCCCCTAGGTTTGTTGGTGTAACTGTTCCTTGACTTGTTAGCACGTGCACTTTACTGTTACTGGAACCGTTTGCTCGAGAAGATTGGCTATCTGTGGAGCTTAAGCAGACTTTCGCCAGATGACCCGTCTTCTTGCAATTTGAACAAATCGTGTGAATGTGTCGGCATTTGTTCGCCCTATGTTCTGTATGACCACATCTGTAGCAGGTACCCTGAGGCAGTGATGGCTGTCGCGCTGGAGGTTGGTGTAATGAGGGCTGTCGTGCTGAAGATTGGTGTAATCTTCTGTTCTCGCTGCGATGTTTAAGTTTCGCCTGGTTGAACTTGTATAGCTTCGGTTCTGTTGCTGGATCCTGCAGCTTGGAATTGATCTGGTGCAAGTTTTTAGTTGTAGTTTCCATGAGTGTTATGATTTCAATTGCTCTTGTCAAGGCCAAAGGTGGAGGTTCTGATAGTAATCGGGCTTGAGTTGCTTCATTTTGAATGCCGGCCACCAATCTATCCCTCAGGCTTGTGTTCATAGTACTTCCAAAATTGCAGTGCTGAGCCATCCGCTTCAATTCGGATATGTACACGGCAACCGATTCTCCAGGTAATCTGTTTCTTTTAGTGAAGTTCAGACGTTCCACTATCTCGGAAGGCGCTGGTGCAAAGTGTCCATTCAATGTAGTCTTTAATTCCTCTAAGGTTTTCGATGCCGGTGTACTTGGAGTAAGTAGATTCCGCAGTAAAAGGTAGGTTTTACTTCCAATAAGAGTGAGGAATGTCGCTTTCGCTTTAGTATTGTCCGTAATGTCGTTGGCGAGCATGTAGAGTTCAATCTCTCAATGTAGACAGGCCATGGTTCAGCGGATTCGTCAAAGGACTGGAAATTTCTAATATGAGGCATGATATGATGGTAGTTGTAGGTTTGACGTAATTCGAGCAGCAGCAATATATTTCTTTTCTGTGACGGTAGTAGTACTGGGTCTTGCAGAAGTTGCGTAGTCGGAATTGTCAGTCGACTCGAATTTGTATAGCGGGTTTGTTTCAGTAAGTATATCCCGTCTCCGTCGCCATTGATGTGTCGTGGGTACTTGGACACCACGCTAATAAATAAATATAAATTGTAATCGCTAACCTATAAGATGAAAACGTCAGATTTCCCCAAGGGGAAGACAATAGAAAATAGGCTAACCGGTTACACCACGTACAGCCTCAACCACCGAAATGAACGAATTGAGTCCCGTGACCATTGACGAATTGTTCATTTCGCTTTCCATTTGGAAATGGGGGATGGCATTCGCTTCAGTCTGCTTCTTCATCGAGTATTTCCCGTTTTTAGCTTGACCCAGCCCTAGTGTGGTCTAGCTACAGTATTCACTGCGGCGTCGGCGTTGTGCAAGAAGACGAAATACGTCATCGAATCGAAAAACTTTCGTCTTCTTACCTCTCCTTGTCTCTCCGAGTGAACTTTTAGTTCGCGGAGAGGTTCTGTCTGTTACGTCATCGAATAGGAAAAACTTTCGTCTTCTTACCTCTCCTTGTCTCTCCGAGTGAACTCTTAGTTCGCGGAGAGGTTCTGTCTGTACGTGACGTCGGAAGAAGACGTCATCACCCACGGCGCTTGACTCTCCAATAAAATTCGCATTTACAGTTATTAGCTTCTACCTTGCTGTAAACGTATATACACCACAGCTCATTGAAGATCAGCAACCGTTACTTGCTTGTTAGATTATAATGATCAACGAACGCCTTATATAGTATCTTTTGGATTCGCGTCTATATTAGCCTTCTAAGGTTATAGCTTTTACTGAATTGAAACGTAATATTCATTTAAATTTAAATTAAAACAGATTAAATGATTTAACTTAATATAAAACCAATGTTGCTGAAACTTAAATTTAATATAAAAGATATTTTCGAAGATATTCAATATTTTCTTATAGGTTGATTAGATAAAGGCGTGTTTTCACGGGTGTTCAAGATAAAGTGAATTAATAAATTTTATATATTAAGGTGCGTTGTCACGCGTATCCAAGATAAGACAATAAAGATTAGATGTAAAGGTGCCTTCACAAGGGTATCCAAGGTAAAAATTAATAAAGATTAGATATAAAGGCGTGTTCACAGGGTATCCAAGATAAAATGACTTAATAAAGAATAGATATAAAGACGCGTTTCCAAGATAAAAATGACCTAATAGGGAATAGATATTAAGTCTCGTTCGCACGAGTATCCAAGATAAAATGACAAAGATAATATATAAATGCCTGTTCGCACGGGTATCTAAGTTAAAAATTAATAAATATTCGAAATAAAGCCACGTTCACACGGGTATCCAAGATAAATTAATAAAGATTAGATATAAATCCGCGTTCAGACTGGTATCAAAGAAAAATTAAGATTAGATATAAAGCCGCGTACACACGGGTATCTAAGATAAATACATATTGATTAGATATAAAGACGCTTTCACACGAGTATCCAAGATAAATTAATAAAGATTATATATAAATCCGCTTTCACACGGGTATCCTAGATAAATTAGTAAAGATTAGATATAAAGACGCGTTCACAGGTAGCCAAGTTGAAAAACATGGTTTGAAAAACATGATTTGAAAAACTTTAAGAAACTTCGTGTTTAAAGGAATCTCGAAACACCATTCAAATTGTTCAAAGAGCGTTTATGCATTCATAACAAGCCCCTGCAATAGCATAATTCTTTTTAGCCTCTTATACAATGTCATGGGTCTAGCTATTCCTATGGGCTTGACCATCTTGTTTATTAGACGTCTGCTGCAGAAATCGCCACAACGAGGGAGGCAAACCACGAGTGAAAAAGTTGTAGACAACATCGAGGGATTCTTTACGAAATTACGGGACATTTGTACCGATGAGTAAAAGAGATTTTGCTCTGCACAAAAGTGATTACCATGATGTTAAACTAATAATATTATAAATTAATCAACAAGATTGATACTTCATGGTTAAGAAAAACTGTTAATTAGCAAAAGTTCCACGAAGTACTTGTCCTTTATCAATCCATTTTTAAACTAAATTTTATCTTTGATCAGTGCACTTGAGATGAAAGGAACATATTTAATCTCCACACTTGACCATGAGATGTAAAGGGAATATTGAATCGGCGCACTTGACCAATAGATGTAAAGGAAATATTTTAGCGGTGCACTTGACCATGAGATGTAAAGAAAATATTTAATCGGCGCACTTGACCATATAATGTAAAGGAAGATGTGGCGCCATCTCCAGTCCCCGCCGCACCACATACATATAAAAAAATGTCCAACCAATGGACACCGTCCTGTTGTATATAGCGCGTTGAAATCCCACCCACTGGAAAGAGGAGGAAAAAAAATACGACTATATCACACGTTTCCCCACTCAAATATATATATATTTTATAAATATCCTAATATAATTTTGAAACTTACGGGATAATGTTCACCACTGCTTCACCAACATCATCACCACTCCCATATCCATCGTCATTAGCGTCGTCGTCAAAATCTTCATCATCATCATCTTCCTCATCATCATCATTTGGGAGGTCCCACCATACACCTTCTTCGCCCGCTCCCTCATCAATCACCGGTCCATTCTCCGCCACACCTCCAACTTCTCCCACATCATCCTCCACGCCATCTACGATGATATGAAGTCTGTACACGAGTACAAAAATATTAACATAACACAATTTTAAGATGATTTAAACGTAATTCTACTTACAACTCATACGCCGCTGGTTGTATCACCACATCCGCATCCCACAACTCTTCGTCCTGTATGGGGAGTACCTCGTTGAGGTCAGCATGTGGGCAGGGGGAAAATAACGATTGCGGGCATACATTCATTTTAATAAGCGAGAATTGTTGAATTGTTTTCCATTTGACGGTATTTATACCCTAAATCTTTGTATGTAGATCATGATAACACGATTGTTTTATTTACTTGTATAATCGGAATTTGTAAAATTTAGTATAATGAGTGGAAGTTTTAGTATAATTTCATATATTTGTAGTTCAATTTGAAATTGGTGATTCATGTTTACTTGATGAAAGTAAGACATATTTAACCAAACTCTGTACTTTTATATTTTCCCTTCCAGAGGTTTTGAGATTCAGTGCGTGTTGAAAACGTCATCAGCTTACTTACGAATTCAAATGCACGTTACTCATTGTTTCAAGTTTTCGTTTTAAGACAGCGTTTCGTATTGGTTCGTACACATATTTAATTCGCAATTTTATTTTATGATCAATTTATAAAGTTCCGATGCTAAGCCTAGGCCGCCTAGCTCGGTGAACTAGGCAAGCACGACCTGTATTTTTTTAATTTCTGTAAGAACTGGTCGCCAATCACGAGCGCGTATATTATCTTCAGCCACTCAGAATGCGCGAAACGCGCGCGATGAATTTCTACCACGCTTCACTTTTGTTTACGTTTTTCGTGCCTATTCCAACGAGTTTTGACCTCATATCCAAGTAAATAAACTAAAGTAAGTTGTTTTTTCTGACGATTTTAAATTTATACTAGTTTTTAAATCAAACTAAAACAATTACTGATATTTTAAGGGCTTTCCTACTAAATTTCGGCGGTGATGAGTTCGTGGCAAGGCTTAGGGCCCGGGGTTCAACCGTATGAGCTCATCTCCGCCGAAATTTAGTTGGAAAGCCCGTAAAATATCACCAATTGTTTTGGTTTGATTTAAAAACAAGTATAAATTTAAAATCGTCAGAAAAAACAACTTACTTTAGTTTATTTATTTGGATATGAGGTCGAAACTCGTTGAAATAGGCACGAAAAACGTAAACAAAAGTAAAGTGTGGTAGAAGATAGCCTCCTCGATCACGCGCTTCGGCGGCGCGCGAGCGCCACCGAAACGTGTGATCGAGGAGGCTATTGGTAGAAATTCATCGCGCGAGCGCCACCGAAACGCGTGATCGAGGAGGCTATTGGTAGAAATTCATCGCGCGCGTTTCGCGCGTTCTGAGTGGCTGACGATAAAATGCGCGTACTCGCTCGTGATTGGCGACAAGAACAGCCAGGAATATTAAAAAAAAAAAAAAAAAAAAAAATACAGGTCGTGCTCACCTAGTTCACCGAGCTAGGCAGCCTAGGCTTAGCATCGGGACTTTGGAAATTGATTACAAAATAACGAAATATTTTTGGTGAGTTATATTATTGTTTTTCTCATTATTTTAGCATTCTTTATCGATTAAAAAGTTATTGTTTCGGCCTTTCATTCTCCATTTAAAGAGAGAATGCAACCTGGAAGCAAATGCTTTTTTATCGAATCCTTATCGTTTAAATAGACTATTGAGTTGGGAATATGTATGTCTTCTATAGTTCTTGTTCCAATGTGCGCATCGCGGGGTCACTTTTTTCAATTACAATAGTTTACCATTAGTCGGTGGCACCATCTACCTCTAGCGGTGGGAACTAGATAGTTCCCGCCGCTAGAGGTAGATTACATTGCAACCATTTTCGGAATGAATTTTGGCGGGAAATGTCATTGAATCTTAAAGCAATGTTTGATATAACACATTAAGAATTAGCAATGAAATCTCATTTTTGATAAAAAATATGTTATATTTTACTTACGCTTATCTTATTTGAATCCATAAATTAACTTACATAGCTTTTTTAACAAATAAACTAGGAAAACATATTGGCTCGAAAATGTTCGGTTGCCAATTATGTAAATACAGGTATAATTAAAAATGTATCGTGGAGTAAGTAATAACAAGAACATGTGAAATGAAATAAGGCTTTTCTTAAGTAACGTTTTTAAATCAAATACCCAGTTAAAAAGCCAGAATTATTAAAAAAAAAATGGCTTGAAGCGATTGGTAAGATAGGTTTGACTCCCAATTAATATGACGTGATCTGCGTGGAACATTTTGAACAATCGGACTATCGGGCTGATGCAAAAATATGTATTCTATCGGAAAATGCTGTTCCTACTTTATTTTTACCGGAAATTAAGAACCTAAACTGGAATAAATATATTGTATATAAATGAGACAACTAATCTGCCAAAAAAAATTATTTCAATCGGTCAATTTATAATTCCATTATTTACAGAAAACATAGTCGGATTACCTCTCATAAAATAGAAAAATTACCTTCGCGTTCAGATGTATTAATTGCTAGAGCACAACAGGCTGTACATGTACCTGATGATGTAACAGTGGACTACATTGCCCAAAATATAGAAATTGGAAATGGAAGTTTTGAACTTCCTGAAGAAGTCCAACCCATGGATGAAAACGTACAAGTTATTTCCTCTTTCTATGACTAAAGTAACCAATGTTATAATGTTTTGCTAAATCTATGGCGAGGCAAAGCGGACAAAATTCGAAAAACTCTCCCTCTCCCTCTAAAATACGCGATCCCTCTCCCGATAACACCTTCCCTTCAATATACGCGGTCTCTCTCCTCGAATTTGGTTCCCTCTCCTCGAGTTTCGTTCCCTACCGTTATTTTTCGCGTTCCCTCTCCCCGAAATTGGTTCCCTCTCCCCGAGATTGGTGGTTCCTTCCCCCCGAGATTGGTGGTTCCATCTCCCCGAGATTGGTGGTTTCCCTTCCCCGAGATTGGTGGTTCCCTCCCCCCGAGATTGGTGGTTCCCTTCCCCCGAGATTGGTGGTTTCCTCTCCCCGAGATTGGTGGTTTCCTCTCCCCGAGATTAGTCGTTCCCTCTCCCTAAAACGCGCCCTCCCTTCGAAACGCGGCCTCGATACTCGAATCTTGTTCCCGACACTCGAGAATCACGCTCGCGCCTTCGAGAATGCACACTGGCTAGATTATTTTTCTTCTTTACCTTGTCAAAGCCACATTTTTTGAGGGGTCTACCATTAAGGAAAAGTACTGTATGTTGAATGAAAACTACTGTCATTAATCCTGCTATGAAATAGACTATATCGATGTTTTTTACTTTATCGTCGAATAAGTTGACTCGAATGAGAAATAGTCTATTTTTAATCAGATAATATAAATCAGAATTTAGCCGACTTTAACAAATATTTTACGAATTCCGAGCTCTAAATAGACTTTTATCAACCATTTTTATAGATGAAAAATTAATGTTGATTTTATTTACTTTACAATTTCGAGTTAAATCAGTATATTTTGTATTGAAAATATTACCTTCGTCCACGTAAGAGAATGCGTGATTATTTTTGTTACATAATTTTAAGCACTAAAACAATTTTTAGTCACGATTAACCGAGGTTTATTGAACTGAGAAGGCTAAGTAAACCTCGGTTAAATCTGGTTAAACCGGCTAGTTACGCATCGTCTGAAAAGGGTGTAAGTGGGCTAATTTCAGCAAGTGATTTTTTCTACTTAATATCATGAGAAATTTAAAATTTTGTTGTAATGAAACAGGAAAGATGAACTACATCATATACCTAAACTTGGATTAAAATTGATAGTAGTTAATTGTACACGAGAGACTATCATTCCACGTAATCGGTGTAAAAGCACTCCAGCTTTGATAGCAATAAATTGCTTACGTGATTGATTGCGCATTTATCATTTCGTAATAGCGTAATCGATGTACATATTTTACGGTAACCAATCGATTGCATCAAGGTCGTACACAAATATAACCTCAAACGAATTTATACAACGTCATTTATTTCCTCAGGTATAATTCTCATTTGTACAAGAGCTGTAATGTCTGTAGACCCCGAGCTCTTCAAAAACACTGGAAAAAAATGCTATACTTCAATACGGTCTTATTGCGTGACACCATTTCCTCTTTATTACTGCCAGTATGGTAACTAATTTGACTTTGCGTATGCCTTCATAAACCTAACCCAACCAAACTGTAGTATAATGAATTTCAGATATTGAGTTTTGGGTAATTTCGATACAACAATTACGCATTAATTCAAATTATATGATTATGTTTAGAAATATAAATTGTTGCCATTTCTTAAAGCACTTGAGAAATACGAATAACCCGCAACTCTTATCTTTTTATATAAACTACCAAATTGTTTTATTGCTTAAAATTATGTAACAAAAATAATCACGCATTCTCTTACGTGGCCGAAGGTAATATTTTCAATACAAAATATACTAATGTAACTCGAAATAGTAAATAAAATCAACATTAATTGTTTATCTATAAAAATCGTTGATAAAAGTCTATTTAGAGCTCGGATTTCGTAAAAGTTTTATTAATTTTTTGAATTTGAATTATTTTATTGTCATTTCCATAATTTCTATACAAACTTTGTAAGTCCTTAATTGAAATGAATTACGTCACCCACCTAAGAAATACTTGTGTGTGGGTGACTGAGAGTTACAAAATATGTCGCTTAAGAGCGTTCGCGAAAATAATATAATATAGCATATAAATAAAAAATTTTCTCGGATCCATCTTTTTAGCGCGAATTTAAATTGACCGTAATTATTTAAGATTTTTATATTTTGGTCCAAAGAATTAAATAATTTGATAGCATAATATGACGCGTGATTTTGGGCAAAGGTTGTATTAACCTTAGGTAGTTTTAAATTATGTTGATCTATTGATCTTGTGTGTCTTACGTGGGTTATTTCATAGTCTTTAAATCGTTTTTGAAATCCATCTAACATTATTTGTAGTACATACATTTGCAATATTGACATAACATTAAATTTTTGATAAAGCAACTTTGTTGGAAAATCATAGCTTTCGCGCAGACAGATACGTAATATCTTATTTTGCAGTACAACTATAGGACGCAAAATATAATAGCTGGCGTTTCCCCAGGCAATGATTCCGTAATTAATTATAGATTGGACCAGAGCGAAGTATACAGTACGAAGTAGTTTAGGTTGTAAAAATTTGCTCAAAGTTATAATGATGTAGGACATATATCTTAGATTCTTTGTAATAGATTTAATATGGATATTCCATTTTAGATTTGGGTCGATATGCAGACCTAGATATTTTACAGAATCTACTCTGTCTACTTTTCTACAGGTTACGTTGCATTTACCAGCTATACAATTATGTAATTTTATTTCCTCATTGTCCACGGATTCAGGTATTTTTCTCAAGGAGAAAACCATGTGTTTTGTTTTTGATACATTTAAATTGAGTAAGTCATTGTCTAGCATTTTTTTAGTATTTTGTAAACCAGCATTTGCTTTTTCATAGACACTTTCCCAGATTTCCTCAATAAAAATAAGAACTGTGTCATCCGCGAACGAAACGAGGGAATCCGCTAGATCCGCTTCACAAAAATCATTTATGTAAATTAGAAACAATAGCGGGCCTAAAATCGTTCCTTGGGGTACTCCGTAGGTTATCACAGTTGGTGAGCTAAAGTGAAATAGTAGGCGCGTAATTTGTTTTCTATTTGTTAAGTAGTCCGTAATCAGTTTTAAAGGAGTTCCTCTTATACCATATTTTTTTTAATTTCTCTAGCAGGCGGGGGTGAGAAATCGTGTCAAAAGCTTTAGCGAGATCTAAAAATATAGACAGTGCTTTTTTTCCTTTATCAAGGGAGGATGTAATTTTTTTCGTAAATTCATAGATAGCGTCATTAGTACTTAATCCTTTTTGGAAACCAAATTGATTTTTAGAAATTATATTATGTTTGTTTAGAAAGATGATTAGTCGGTTTTTAACACAGGTTTCAAAAATCTTAGACAGATGACTCAATATGGAGATAGGTCTATAGTTACATATTTCTAAACGATCACCTGACTTATAGATAGGTGAGACAATGGCCAATTTCAAAGGATCTGGAAATATGCCCTCGGAAAAACTCAAATTAATTAAGTAAGTGAGTCGTTGCTTGATATATTCTACGACGTTTTTCAAAGTTTCGGCACTAATCCTGTCATGTTCAACAGCGGAATTATGATTTAGTGTATTAATTATTTTACATACTTCATTTTCGTCTACTGGTGAAAGAAAAAGTGAGTTCAAAGTTTGTTTGTTGCTCGCTACTTCGATGTAAGGAATATTTTTAGTTTGGTTCATTACAATGTTGTTTGCTAGGGTCTCACCTATCGTGGAAAAATACTTATTAAATAGGTTCGCGCATTCTATGGGATCGTTCGCTGCGTTTATTATAATATTATCATCAGAGCTATTTTTAATTTTTGTTATCGGAATTTTCGGCTTCGTTCTAGAAGAGGCTTCATTTATTACTTGCCATATTTTTTTACTGTCTTTGTTTGATTTTTCTATTTTAACGCTATAGTATTTATTTTTAGTAGATTTTATTAAATTATTTAATTTATTTCTATACTTGGCGTATTTTAATTTTAGTTTAGTGTTAAATGGTTCTTTGAGACATTTTATCTTTAACTTATCTCTAGTTTTCATCGAAGTAACTAATCCCAATGTCATCCAAGGTTTCTTGAATGCAATTTTTACATTTCTTACCTTTCTTTTACAGCTAGTTGTAGCTAAACTTATATAGAATTTAAGTGTATCAATAAAATTTTCAAAAGCGCTATTTACATTTGTCGTTTTATAAACCATTAACCATTTTTCAAACTGAAGTAAAAAGATCAATTTATCATAGTCAACTTTTAGTTGTTGGCTTACTTTAGTATCATTTGGCTTTTCCAATTTACAGCTTGCATTTATAAGAATTGGATAGTGGTCTGTTATAAAAGTTTTGAGTATCAAACAACTAAATTCTATATTTTTTTTAGATTTAACAAAACAGTGATCGAGGCACGTTGTCGAACTTTCAGAAATTCTAGTATAATTGGGTATTAATGGTATATAGCCATGTAGACCAAAATATCAAAATACTCCATACTACCGTCTCTCAGTTCTGGAGATATAATATTAATATTAATAATATCTCCTATGAGGTAAATATTTTGTATGTTTAATTTATTTGAAGTCGGTTAATAATTGGTCCAATTTTGGTAAAAATTCTAAGATGTTATTTGTAGGTGAACGATAAGCGCAGATAAGTCTATGGATTATTTGATTATTTTGTTTAATATCTAGATAAATAGAATTTACTCCACCTATATCTATTTCTAAGGTCTCCACATTTAAGTAGATTTTAGCGAAAATTAAAATGCCATCGTTTTGATTTAAAAATTTAGTTGTATAAAAATTTTTATATCCATTTAATTTGAAGAGATCTGGGTTTTTACCCTCTAACGAACACTCTGTTAGAATTATAAGATCGAGGTCAAGTTCAAGGTTTTGTAAAAGTAGAGTTATTTCGTCAAAGTTTTTCGCGATACTACGGATATTGAGATGAAATATTTTTAAGCCATTTTCATGGATGTTTATGTTGCTACGGCAATTATCAATTTTTTGAATAGCAGGGTAGAGTTCAGCGGTTTGGTAATTTGTTAAGTTTGAAAAATCAAGAGTTGGAGTATTATTCGTGGATTAATTATTATTTTTTTTTTAATATTTCATTAAGATATAAGTTTAAGATCTTTAATCGAGGTAATTCTGTAAATTTTTAGCATTTTCGTTCTTTCTGAGCAAAATTCTACCACTATTCACCCAGACAAATTTAAATTTATGCTCTTTGGCATACATTTTAGTTTCAAAACGTAATTTTTTGAGATATGGTGAAAGAACTTCATTAACGTAGTATCTTTCATTTTTAAGGCTTTTGTGTATTTTATCACAGAATAAGTTATTTTTGTTGTTTTTTGCAGCATCAATTACGCTATCTCTTATGAATATATCTCTAAATTTAACTACAATCGGGTTATTCATTTTTTTACATTAGTAGCATTTGTGGGGGGTAATTTACGATAACATTTTATAATATCAATAGGTTGAATTGTTAAAGATAATGATTTTGCAATTGTTTCAACAATCTGAGTTGTATTTTCATTTCTGGTTTCTGGAATTCCAGAGAATTCAAGCGAGTCCTTGGTCTGTTGAAATTCTAGGTCAGCTACTTTTATTTCCAAGTATGATACTTTAGTTTCTAATTCGTTATTCTTCGCTGTTATTTTTTCAAATTCATTTTTTAAAGAAATTATAGAATGATTCATATTCTTCATTCCTTCATTAAAATCATCTATTTTGCCGCTACAAAATTTTACCGATTCCTCAATATCATTAAAATTTTTTTCAATAGATTTTAATTTATCCAATTTAAGAGACATTTCAGTAATTACTCTCATTAAGGAATTTAAACTGGGTTCCTGACTTACTGAACTGTCCTCCTTGGCAAAAGTTTGATTGCTTTTACAGGTTTTACATTTCCAGCTTTGTCTCTTCGAACCCAATTTTCGCAGGTTTTCTTCATTTTTTAGATTTGTACACTTCGCGTGAAAATATTCTTGACACTGAGTACATTGTAACACATCTTTGACCGAGGCATTGGTAAATAATTCGTTACAGCTGGCACAAGAATTCGCCATTACGAACTTCGGCTTGACTGAAAAAACCGGGAGAGTAGGGGTAGAGATAAGATAAGAAGCGACCGCACTCCACGACGTCCGCTAAATTCTGATTTGTATTATTTGATTAAAAATAGACTATTTCTCATTCGAAGATAAAGTAAAAAAATCCATATAGTCTTTTACATAGCAAGATTAATGCCAGTACAGACAGTACTTTTACTTAATGCTAGACACCTCCAAAAATGTGGCTTTGACAAGGTAAAGAAGAAAAACGAGCTAGCCAGTGTGCATTCTCGAGGGCGCGCGCCCGATTCCCGAGTGTCGGGAACAAGATTCGAGTATCGGGGCCGTGTTTCGAAGGGAGGGCACGTTATAGGGAGAGGGAACGACTAGTCTCGGGGAGAGGGAACGACTAATCTCGGGGAAAGGGAACCACCAATCTCGGGGAAAGGGAACCACCAATCTCGGGGAGGCGGAACCACCAATCTCGGGGAGGCGGAACCACCAATCTCGGGGAGGCGGAACCACCAATCTCGGGGAGGCGGAACCACCAATCTCGGGGAGGCGGAACCACCAATCTCGGGGAGAGGGAACCACCAATCTCGGGGATGCGGAACCACCAATCTCGGGGATGCGGAACCACCAATCTCGGGGATGCGGAACCACCAATCTCGGGGATGCGGAACCACCAATCTCGGGGAGAGGGAACCACCAATCTCGGGGAGGCGGAACCACCAATCTCGGGGAGGCGGAACCACCAATCTCGGGGTGGCGGAACCACCAATCTCGGGGAGGCGGAACCACCAATCTCGGGGAGAGGGAACCACCAATCTCGGGGAGAGGGAACCACCAATCTCGGGGATGCGGAACCACCAATCTCGGGGATGCGGAACCACCAATCTCGGGGATGCGGAACCACCAATCTCGGGGAGGCGGAACCACCAATCTCGGGGAGGCGGAACCACCAATCTCGGGGAGGCGGAACCACCAATCTCGGGGAGGCGGAACCACCAATCTCGGGGAGGCGGAACCACCAATCTCGGGGAGAAGGGGTGTGTGCCTATTAGCGCAGTTCCTTTTAGCGCAGTTCCCATTAGCGCGGTTCCTATTAGCGCATTTTCCCATTACGCCTTTCCCATTTGCGCCGTCCCCATTTGCGCAGTTTCCCATTAGCGCAATTTTCCATTAGCGCCATTCCCACTAGCGCCGTTTCTCATTAGTGCCGTTTCCCATAAGCCCCGTTTCCCTTTAGCGCCGTTTCCCATATGGAGATAAATGTTTTTTTAATTGAGTTGCGGTGGTTCAGTAGCGCAATGGTTAGCATAGACGGCTTCTAACCAGAAGATAGTGAATTCGAGCCTACATACGGAAAATGATATGTAATAGTTTTCGATTTATTTGGTTCGTGTAAATTTTAATAATAATTGTGGTTCATTTCAGTTTTAATTTTTGTTAGCAGTATCATATAATGTAGGAAAAATTGGAAAAAAACGAAATTGATTGTGTGGTCAACTGGTCATTTTTGAGTACGTGTTTCTGTTAAGTTTTGCATGATTTTGCTGTTTTCCGTGTCGAGGGTCACTTTTGTAAATTTTACGTCGGGTTTAATTACAGATTTAATTTATATAGCGGTCAAGTTATTTTTTATGCTAAAATAAAAGACTAAGTGTTACTACTAAATTACAAATTTTTCATTTAGGTAATGCTCATTTGTTAATTCTCTTTTAGAAAACATCGTTTTTGAACGTGATCCAGTGGGTTAGGTTAGTTTTTGCGAGACAATAAATGCTGAAACAGGAAACCCTTTAGAAGGTAGGGTTAAAAAAGGTTTTAGGAAAGAGCGGATTGCGCGTCTAGGACATAGCGGTTATTGGAAAATTGCACTAATGGGAAACGGCGCAAATGGGAAAAGGTGCAAATGGGAAACGGCGCTAACGGGAACGGCGCTAATGGGAAACTGCGCTAATGGGAACGGCGCAAATGGGAACGGCGCAAATGGGAAATTGCGCTAATGGAAAACTGCGCTAATGGGAACGGCGCAAATGGGAATGGCGCTAGTGGGAACTGCGCTAATAGGGACTGCGCTAATGGACATAATTCGGAGAGGGAACCACCAGTCTCGGGGAGGCGTTCCCCGGTGGGTTCCTCCCGAACGGACTGCGCCCTGCCCGGGGTCGGGCCGACGGCCCTGGGTACCGGTTTCCTAGTAGGGGCTAAGCCGGGGCTGCGCCAGCATGTTATTGGGGGTTCTCTCGTGCTAAGCGGGGGTACCAGCCTCGGCGTCATCCTACGCCATTGAGTCGGTCTTTGTGGGTCACGGTTACATTACGGGGGCCGTATGGCACTGCTGTGAGGAGTTGTGGTCGCCAAGCCGTTCCTCTTCCTTCTGCTGGCTTAGCCTCTCTGCACGTGTGTTCGGGTGCACTGGCTCTACATAGCCTTGCTTCCGTTCCGGGCGTGGTTTCGCGTGCGGCACTAGCGGACAAATGATGCAGCCGCACGCATTGGCGGGGTTGTTATGTGCTACCCGGCACGGTGCACCCCCTCAACAAACAAATCTGAAGTCTCGGGGAGGCGGAACCAATCTCGGGGAGAGGGAACCACCAGTCTCGGGGAGGCGGAACCAATCTCGGGGAGAGGGAACGCGAAAAATAAGGGTAGGGAACGAAACTCAAGGAGAGGGAACCAAATTCGACGAGAGAGAACGCGTATATTGAAGGGAAGGGAACGTGTTATCGGGAGAGGGATCGCGTATTTTAGAGGGAGAGGGAGAGTATTTCGAATTTTGTCCGCTTTGGCTCGCCATAAAATCAGCCGACAGATGAAAATATTCTCGTTGCTGAGCCAATGAAATATGATTCTCCTAACTCCAAATATACATGCAGAGTCATCTTCAGGTGCAAGTCAAGACGGAGCATTATTTTCATTGTCAACATTTCACGTAATTTAATCAAATAGGGTGCATTCATTTAATACTGCTAGTTATTTATGTTATGTACCCTAGACGTATCATGCAACATATGATAAGAAAATAAGTGAATTTCAAGCCCTATCAAAGATAAAGGTTGACATAACGAATATTATACCGCTTTTCATTTCACTGACAGTTTAATTTTAAGGATCAACAGATTTCGAAACTTAAAAGGTAAGTTGAGAGTCAAACAAAAAGAAGAAAAAGCATTCAGAAGAAATTAAAAATAAGCAGAAAAAAATCAGGCGCCTACGTAAGAAGATATAAAGCTTCAAAAAAATCATATTTTTAAGAAAAGAAAAACTAATTCTCTAAGAAAATATTGTAAAATTTGAAGAATTATTTTCACCAACTGCAAAGGAGCTTTTTCAGCAATTGAAGGAAGCGGGACCAGAAAACCGACCCAAACAATCTATGGTACAACTCAGCGAGAATTTGCTATTACCCTCCATTTCTATAGTCCCAAAGCGTATAGATTTCTTCGTGGCTCTTTCTGTTTGCCCCATCCAAACACAATTAGATATTGGGCTTCCAAAATAAACGGCGAGCCAGGATTTACATCCCAAAGGTTTCATTTCCTAAAGAAAGAAGCGGAGAATACAGATTACCCAGTTTTAGTCTCATTAATGTTAGACGAAATGTCCATACGAAAAGAAATTCGGTGGAATGGAAAATCATTGAGACAACGACAGACAATAGCGACATTGCAACTACAGCTTTAGTATTCATGATGTTTGCTGTTAACAAAAGCTGGAAGCGCCCATTGGATATTTTTTTTATTCGCGGCACACCTGCTTGGCTATTGGATACACTTGTTAGGGAAGCCTTTCACCGTTTGAATTCCACGGGTGTGAAATACTTCGCGCTTGTATGCGATGGACTCACATCTAAAATCGCTATGGCTCACCGACTCGGAGTAGTTATGAATGTCAACGAAATTAAATCAGTTTTCCCCAACCCTGGTAAAAACAATAATTGCAATAAATGTGTTTGTACCCTCATACTTTATATATATCTTACTGAATAGCCAACACATCAGAAAATGTCGCCTTCATTTTGGATGTTTGCCAAATGTTGAAACTTTTTGCGGAATTTGTGGGAGCATTATAATATGCTGGTTGATCAGCGAACTGGCAAAGTACATTTAGGTCTAAAAAATAAATAAACGCAAAACTCGTATATTAATCTAAAATTGCGGGACATATTTTGGTTATTGGTTGTACTACTTGAGTTAATTCAGGAAGAAGAAGGTCTTAGTATTGCCAATACACTCAGCCATTTCCACATAAGATTCCACACTCAGAAATTTAAGGTTAAGCTTGCAGCTCAAACCATGAGTGCTTCGGTGGCCAGCGCTATGAAATTGCTGAAACTAATAAAAATGAAGGAAATCCAAAATTTTGACGGCACTCACAGCTTCATTGAAACTGTTGATAGGTAATGAAATATAAATTGCATTTATATGTACAGTCGCGGACAAAAGTTTCGGGCCGTTTAGTTTCGGCCGCGATATTATTTGTATATATGCTAGCACGGTCAAGTAGAGCTCTTTTGAGAGCTCCAATACTCTTGTATAATATTTTATCAAAATAAATATAATATTCATTCGTGAACGAAATTCGCGCGATAAAAAGTGGACCCCCGCGAAAATAACATAATGAGAAATGACCAAATAGTTTCGGGAATTATATCAATCGACGCAGCTTTTCACTCTGCAAGCTAATTTACAAACAAATTTGATATCGGTTAAGAATTGAGAGAGTAGTAGTCAAAATAGTGGCCAGAATATTAGTATTTTATAAGCCTAATTGATAATATTAATTATTTGATGCAACCCAAGTTCAAAGCAAAGAAGAATTGGATTATAACAAGATGGTCATAAACGTGGAAAACTTTCGACTGATAGTTTGGCATATGGTTCATGCCTTTTTATATTGAATTATTAACAGTTATACTGTATTAGACTATCAATTGAAAACATTCACTTCACCATTTCCAAAACGATAGTATATGTAAACCGAGTAGACTAGAAGGCTTTTAACCAACTGTTCACCCAATAGACCCGACAGCAGACTTTCTAGCCTTCTGTCTGGTTAATACGTTTAAAGGGTAAATGAAAACTGCTATATCACTTTCTTGATTTTATGTTTTTCTGAATCCACGTTATCGAAAACCTAAGAAAAATATTTTTATGATAGAAAAGGTTTTAAAGATCGGACTTAGTTGTCTGCTACAAAAGAGCATGGAGCCCCTATGTTTCAATTTCCGAGGTAGGTATCCGACCAATAAGGGCCGTTTAAACAACGTGACCCCAGAGAAACCATATACATCATATATATAATCAGGCTAAACACCTTTGGTAGCGAAATAACTGCTCGAAATTGTGTTTTCCTTTATTTAAAAAGCACTATTTCATCTAAATAAATTTATTTAAGTCGCAACGCCCGCTTAAGCGTCGTAAAAATGTATAATCTTTTGAAAATGCTAAGCCTAAATCAAACCTAAAACGTAAATAAATTTCAAACTCACGCGCCTTTATTCAATTTAAAGTTCTATTTCACGCGCTTCGGCGGCGGCGCTCGCGCTTCTAGGAGGCTATGGTAATATAAACTATACTATACACGAGAACGCGGGATTTCGTGAGAGCGCCTATTGGCTCGATACCTACCTCGGAAATAGAAACACAGGGGCTCCATGCTTTTTTGTAGCAGACAACTAAGTCCGATCTTTAAAACCTTTTTTATCATATTTAGGAGATGCTTAAAATAAGTGTTGATATTTTTCTTAGGTTTTCGATAACGTAGATTCAGAAAAACGTAAAATCAAGAAAGTGATGTAGCAGTTTTCATTTACCCTTTAATGATGGTCTAAAGCTTAGTTTCCACTAGCACGTGTAACAGCGCGTAAGTGCCTACGCGTATTCAAATTTCTAAATTGGACGCTGCGTAATTTTATCGCGAACAGTGTCGCTCGGAAGTAGAACCTTAATAACGTGTTAAAGCGAGACCCGACACAAATATAATCTAATATTATCTTTTAAAGTAAGTGTATGCCTAGTAATTAATTTAAATAAATTTTCAGTTTCACTCGACATCCTTTATAAGATTCCAGTAGCTTTATCTAGAGGGCGATATAATCTGCTCGATACCAGTCCAGGTATTACCACCAATTTCCCGGCAAAATGTCCGAAAAGTTTGTATTCTGACCATATTTTCGCAAAAAGATATTTTACTTACAAACATAAAACGGCTCTAATCGTCGCCCTCGCGTATTTCTTGAACCAAATTTGCGTAGTAACTATCTACGTTGACTTCGCTTTTGAAACATTCCCCTAATCCAAAAAGATTTTCGGTACTTGTTTAATTTTTTTCGGAGTTTATTCGATACTAAAAGTTCTAATCCCAAAGTTATTACGTCCTAAATTAGTACCCAGACTTGCCAGAGAAAAAAACTTTCGCTTTAGTCCCTATGCCCATTTTTGTTTTCAAAATAGGCTTAGTGAAATACTTTCAGGCTTTTAAAATTTCCCGCCAAAATGACGCGTAAAAATAATTGTAATTTAAATCGCTGTACGCGTCGCGTACAAAGTTAATTACGTTTATTTGACGTTTTTTGACGCGCTTATACTTTTGCGCGCGCTAGTGGAAACTAAGCTTTAAGCCCCGTTTTCATGGTCGCTAGTAGCGGACAATTTTAGCGAGCGTTTTCAAGTTCCGCGGGTCCTCCTAGCGGAAGCGGGAAATATCTATTTCAAACAGATTGGCGCGGAAAGTGAAAATCCACTTAAATTTGTACTTCTCCGCGATTTATTTCGGCTTTAACAAGCATGAAAACGAAACACGCGTGTAGCGGAGGCGGATTGTTCGGTTTTTTATCCGCTACTAGAGAGCACGAAAATGGAGCTTTAGACGTCGAATTTCGCCAATTCCCGCTATTCGGTTTACATATACTATCGTTTTGGAAATAGTGAAGTTAGAGTTTTCAGCATCTTGTTATATCACAATTCTTCTTTGCTTTGAACTTGGGTTCAACTTACAAGTTTTGCCAGGATCATCTGGAGCTTTCTCTCTGCACATTTCGAACGCAAGGTGGTTGGAATAACAACCCTACTGTTGCGCAGTTCAAATCCGCATATAAGAGCTCTTTCATAGCAAAACTAGAAGTTTCTGGATGTGCAAATGTCCTAGCTCTAGATGGTACTTCAGTGCCTGATATTTGTGAAATGTCAAATAATTTCTTAAGCGTAAGAACAACAACGTCAGATGAATCTGTCTCTGATGATTTGGTAGATGAATCAGAGCTAGATTTTTATTTTGATCATGGTTCCAATCTCTTGAGAGATTACATAATTCAATATGTACGGGGATTGATAGTAAAGAAACTTCGAAGAATCCTTAAATGTGATATATGCAAGGCGGGCCTGGAAAAGGAAGAACCAAACTAGAGTTTCCACGAATACAGCCTTACATCGAAAGGATTGATACGCTTAAGAGATCGTGGTGGTCTATTTTATCCATCTAAGAGCATAATAACAATCCTCCAAATCACCGAAAAATGCATAAGAAGTTTCAACCTTGAATATCATGGTACCACAAATAAGAGTCTTACGTTAAAAATCGACACTCTTGTCGGAAGGTGCCTAATTAATGAAAATATTTTCCTGAATTTAATTGAACACATGTTTGAACAAGAATTTGGTTGGAGCCATCACTTAAATTTCCTCATCTCTAAAGTTATTCACGTTAACACAACTTTAAGGATGAGAAAAATCGCGAAAAAACGTTAACGAAAAAATTAAAAGGGACGCCATAAGAGAAAAACTTGCCAAATTGATTCTGTTTAAAGGACAATAATGATGTAGATTTATAATTATTTCCAGTTTTGTGTTAAATTTAAAAATATTTTAAGGATAATAACAAAACTGCCAAGATATTCCGCGCAAATATCTAATTTATTCATGTAAATAGAGCAGACAATATTCAAAAACTTAATATTCAGATTGCCTCTTGCGCCACCGCTTAAGGCTGCTTTTCCGCCGAAAGTTATCGATTTAAGACACTAGATGGCGCTCTACATCGAACAGGGATCCCCTTTTTTGTTGGAATATCGAGAAGAAGAAAACATCTGACGGTCGGAACGCACGCCACACAAATGGGTCTTATCTATTGTAAAGAAAGGGTCAGAGTTCCCCTTTCTAAGTTGGAGAAAAATATTTTCTCCTTTGTGGAAACACCGTCTACCGTTGGCGATTTTCATTCGAAAGTTGGACTCTGGGTTAACTCAATGCAGGAATTAGAAGGGTGTCTTTAATCCTACGGTTGTTTAAAATTAATCAAGCGTAATTTTCCATTAACAACTCAAAAAAAAAGGTGTGATTTCGATCTATGATTTGAGATTATTTTTACGATGATGCGGTATTTAGAAATGAAATTACAGGCCGATAACTTGAACTTAAAATTTTCACCAAAGTTAAATTTTGACTTTGAACCAAATATCTTTTAAAATATTAAAGATTAAAGAATCAAAAAGTACTCAAATCATACGTACAAATGTTTTGAACCAAATGCCACATTTCGCAGCCCAATCGGTTTGCTAGTTCTATGAAACGGTAGGATGAAATGGAGTCATGTAATGCCATATCGTAATTGACTTTCAAGGATAATTATAACTAATGATCGCGATAATTCATAAGAAAAAATCTAGCACCAATATATTAAGCAGGCATTTTTGTATAATATTTGAAAGCCTGGCATTTCTACGTGTAATAAACTGCATAAAAAGATGATATAACCAAAGCACCAAAACGTCGTTTTAAGGAAGAAGAGCCTTAATGAAAAAGACCACAAATTCCTCTTGCCGAACAGTAAATCTCTCACACAAAAAAAAAAAAAATATTTATTCATAATGCTATGTTTTTTTTTTTTTTTTAATGTAAGCTTTGATTGCTAAGCTTATGTTTTGAGAATGAATCAAATTTCCCGCCAAAGAGTCCACTCTAAACTTTTGAAAGCGCCATCATCCTCTGTCGGTTGAAACTATAAAGTTCCCACCGCTAGATGTAGATGGCGCCACAAACTAATTATAAAGATGTCCTTCCGTATGTTTTCTTAACGTCCGTGCCGAACGGCAAATGATATCTCTAGAAGACATATATATTTCCAACTCAATGAAATAGGCCTAAGCAACAAATAACAAGATGGTCAAGCCCATAGAATAGCTAGACCCCCCGACATTATAAAAGAGGCTTTAAGAAATGATGCTATAGGAGGGGCGTGCATGCACAAACGCTCGTTCAACAATTTGAATGGCGTCTCGAGATTTCTTCAAACACGAAGTTGCGGAAATTTCCCGAGACGACTATATGACCGCGAGCGTTTTTTATGCGATATATTGGAAAAGACGTGAGCAAACTCGCAGTCAGTGAAAACTCAAATCATGTTTTTCAAATCAGGTTTTTTTCAAATCAGGTTTTTTTTTCAAATCAGGTTTTTTCAAATCAGGTTTTTTCAAATCAGATTTTCAAATGAGGTTTTTTCAAATCAGGTTTTTTCAAATCAGATTTTTTCAAATCAGATTTTTTCAAATCAGGTTTTTTCAAATCAGGTTTTTTCAAATCAGGTTCTTTCAAATCCGGTTTTTTAAATCAGGTTTTTCAAATCAGGTTTTTCTAATCAGGTTTTTCAAATTAGGGCCCTGCGAATCGGGTGTATTCGAAAAACTTAAACATCGAATACGAATATTCGTTGAATTAAGCAACAAGCCGAATCGAATAATTCAAAATTCACCAACATTGAATTCAAATCGAATATTCGACGAAACAAATGTATTTACTTTGGAATCGAATACCGAACCGGAAAAGCCCTTCGAATCTCAAATTTATTCGAATATTATTCGTTAATTCGGTTACAAAACGCATCGAACCTGCAGTGTATGCACTTTGTATTATAATATATTTTGAAAGATTTTATGGTGTTAAAATATATTTAGCCGACTTCTCCTTAGTTGCTAGGGGTATTAGCGTTTATTTTTTTAATATTCAGCTTGTTGACAGTTAATCGAAGTATTTAACAACAACATTAAATACAACGTTGAAACACTATTTCTTATCATCTCTAATTTTGAGCTTTTAAAATAGTGCTTGATAAGCATTCAACGTTGGTTAGACCGAGTGGGTTAGAGAAGTCACGAAGTCTGACGTCACACTTGCTAGAATTTTTCTTGATATCAACGAAAGAAGCGGTTAAATGTCTGGTTCTACGGAACTTGCAACCCACTTAATGGGAAACGGTATAACTAATACATATAGCTGCCACTTGACCCGATCATGTGGTTCTGTTCCCATTAACAGAACCACAGAGCCTTAGTGAAGGGCTATATTTATTTCACTCTGGTTTTTTTGGTTTTTACTAATGAATTTTTTATAACCAAGGCATTTTTTTACTTTTAAATATATAATAAGCTTATAACATTATTTCTTGATTTGATATACCCCTACACCGTGCTGGGGAGCACACAATAGTGGTATAATAAGCTTATAACAAGGGTGATTCTTTTCATTGGTTCCGTAACATGTGTATGTTAAGGTTCGCGTCGAGGTGTTCAGCATGTAGACGATTGAATGTTACGCCAGTCTATAAAACCGTTTTTTTTTTTTTTTTGGTTCGTTCTGAAGTGTTCGGCTAACAGTTATCAGTTATGTCATCCGTGAAACTGTATTTCGTTCAAAGCGGTAATGATTTTCGTTGCAAATCCTGCTACAAGACCTTAAAACTGCAAGCTAGTGGAACAACATTTCATCTATGGAGTCACTTGCAAAGAATACACCCAATCCAGTATGAAGCGGCTAAGTCTGAAAAAAGTCAAAAAGAGGTTGTACGAAACGAAAAACGGTCGCAAGCATCTACTTCATCCGAGTCTTCGTGTAAGAAAAGCAAACCACTATCTTTTGAAGACAAGAATACATATGATAAAGCCGTTTTGAGTTTTATCGTAGCTGATGGTAGACCATTCGAGGCAGTCGCTGGTTCCGGTTTTAAAAACTTTTGTTCCAAACTAACCGGGAATCGATACAGTCCTCCACATCCCACAACACTGTGTAGAAGACTTAGCGATATGAGGATAGAGCTGGAAAAGAAACTACAGTCAACACTGAAGAATGATCTAGGTAATTCACAAATGTCTATAACATTCGATCACTGGAAAAGCGACAACGGAACGAACTACTTGGTCATAACTGGGCATTATATCAGTGACAAGGACTGGAATATGTATTCCAAATGTATTTCATTGGCCAACTTGGAAAATCGAGATGCAGACCATACTTCCGCGGCTACAGAAAGCATTATCAGGCATCAATTGGAATTCTATAACAGAGATTTTTCGAGTCTTTTTCGCTAAAACAGACACAACGTATGCCATGCCTTGTACAGCCCGTATTCTAGGAATAAAGTGGTACGGCTGTGCCGCACACAAGCTACAACTTTCGATAAATAGTGCATTAGAAGGTCAGTTAATGATTAAGAACTTAATGAAGCAGGCTCATCGAATTGGTGCATTCTTTCATTCCTCTTCCGTTGGTTCAAAATCGCTAAGCAAACATCAAACTGACAACGGACTGCCTGAGTCTTCACCTCCATTAGTCGTAGTCACAAGATTCAATAGTACGCATGATCTTCTACTATGGTTTAAGGTTAACGATGTAGCTGTATCTCTAGCCCTGGTACAATGCACCGAGAAGAAAAATTGTGCAAAGACTCCACCAATGCAATTGACGAAACAGTTAAAAGACACATTGGAAGCATCGCTAGCTATCCTAAAACGCTTATCCGAAGCCACAACAATATTCAGCGCCGACACTTCTACCACGCTCAGCCTAATTGTCCCGATTCTAAGCATTTTGAAGGAAGAAATAAAGATAGTCCCAGCTAAAGGAGTTAAATCCTTCAAGGACGAAGTTTTAAAGCAATTGAATGACCGATTCGATTTGACCAGCGATTATCTACTGGCAACAACGTTCGTTGATCCACGATTTAAGAATTCATTGTTTACCGACCTGCAAATGTTGGAAGTCAAAAGCTATTTGGTCGAACTTATTGGGAATCTTAACGATGGCGACGGTAAAGACGTATCAACTGAGACGCCAAGACAGGAGGAATTGGTGGACATCGATTCTTGCGAAGACAAACCAGGTGAACGAAGTATTCTAGACGCGCTATTCAAAAAGGTGCATGATTATCAACAAAGCGTAATCTCTAAGATTTCGACCTCAAAACAATTAGACGACGAAATTAGGCACTATATAAAGGAACTTATATTGGATCGCAGTGACGATCCACTTAGTTATTGGAGACAGAAATTCCAGGTTTACCCATTACTATCAAAAGCCGCTCGTGATTTACTATAGATATTCAAGCCACCAACTGTGCATCAGAACGGGTTAACTCAGTATGTTCTCAAATATTGACAGATCATCGTCATTCTCTTTCCAACTATAACGCTGAAACTCTTATATGGGCTAGAAAAAATAAGGACTTGCTATTGGATACTAATTGCAATTCTCACTCTCTATTTCAGGATTAAAGATATACTGTCGCGGTTTTTGACCAAAGATTCGCGTGTTATTAATATCTAGTTTCGCCTTATGATAATCAATGTTTTTATACTCGTATAAATCAAAATAAAGAATATTTGTGCCAGGAATCACTTGAAATTTTCAATTTCAGAAATAAATCGATGTGGATGTCGTAATGCTCCATTCGGTTTCCACATGTACGAAAAGGGTCGTTGTAATGGTTAGAATTAAAAAAAAAGTAATTATGTATGTTTAAAATGTTTTAATGCCCGAAATGGATTTAAAACATCCTTATAATCCAATAATGTACAAGATTTAATATTCGATTGTTTTTGAGTTTACGAATCGAATTTTTGCTTCCATCATATTTCTCGAATATAATTCGATTCGATATTCGATTCGAGTGGTTGAAACGTGAAATGTTCGATAAGAGATCCAATAAAGACGTTACATATTTTCGAATCTTTTATGTTATGTTAATACTACGATTCGACTCGAATTATTTCAAAAGTATTCGATTTCGAATAACAAATCAAAGCTTCGCTTGGCCCTATTTCAAATCAAGTTTTTCAAACCAGGTTTTTCCGAATCAGGTTTTTTCCGAATCGGGTTTTTTCCGAATCGGGTTTTTTCCGAATCAGGTTTTTTCCGAATCAGGTTTTTTCCGAATCAGGTTTTTTCCGAATCAGGTTTTATTCGAATCAGGTTTTTTTCGAATCAGGTTTTTTTCGAATCAGGTTTTTTTCGAATCAATTTTTTTTCGAATCAGGTTTTTTTCGAATCAGGCTTTTTTCGAGTCGGGTTTTTTTCGAATCAGGTTTTTTTCGAATCAGGTTTTTTTCGAATCAGGTTTTTTTCAAATCAGGTTTTTTTCGAATCAGGTTTTTTTCGAATCAGGTTTTTTCGAATCAGGTTTTTTCGAGAAAAAAAACGAAATTTTAAATTTGTCTCGGACATCACGTCGTGACGTCTGGTGGAAAAGAGACGAAGGTTATTTCTATATATATATATATTATACAAAAACGTTGTTTTGCTTCGCACTTCAAAAAAGTGCATATAAGCTATAATGAAATAATTAATATGAATAAAAAAATTACATATAAATTCGGCCTATCGAAACTTTAAATTATGTAGAGTTAAAGAATGTAAAGGTTATAAAAAGTCGAGTGTTTGCTTTTACAAGCTGGAAACTGCAACCATCACCATAAATATGACCAAAATCTAGGAGAAGGGAAAAAGTAAGAATCTACTAAACTTTGGAAGAGGTGTGAGGTGACGATAAGGCACAAGTAAAGGTTTGTTAGTGTATACCCCGTGGTGAAACATCCTCAAAATCTCGAGTGGCATCCAAACGGCCACCCGTCTTAAGGTACTATAATTCTTCACCCTAAGAACTAAACATTTCAAAAGCGCCAGCTTAAACTAATTGGTATTACGCAATTATACCATTAAACGCATAGTAGGCTTTAAGTTACCCTTTCCAAGAGTGATTTCTACGAATGACTTCTACATAATTTAAAGTTTCGATAGGCCGAATTTATATGTAATTTTTTTATTCATATTAATTATTTCATTATAGCTTTCTGATTTCTTAGACTGTGACATTCATATTTCTTTCAACGATAATTTATAATTTCTGTCCCTTCACGGGTTTGATATTCTTACCTATAAATGCACTTTTTTGATGTGCGAAGCAAAACAACGTTTTTGTATAATTAGTGTTTGCTTTGTGAAAAATTAAACACTAGTAAATCAATTAATCCATTTTTTTTTATTTAGTGGTAGGTAATTAAAATTGCAAATTTACAAGTTTAAATGATTTAATATATATATATGATTATTTTATATTGTACAAACTTTATAATCGGTTATTGTTGTTCTAAATTATGGGGCCCTATAACTGTGGTTTAAGATTAAATATCCTATGGTGCACGCGACATCTTTTTGAATCTCGATCGCAGCACGTTATTCGATCTTTTTAAAAGTAAATTGATTAAGTTCTTGTTTTTGCCATATTCAAAAATATTCCCTCGAGCTCCCGCAGAACGAACACGTCAATACTCTCAGCATAAAACTATAGTTCTTAAATTTCATCTGACACAGTTTAATTCAGAAGTTCTTTCGATTTAGTTGAATATTAACATCGCTTAAGCCGTTGTTTTCATTTTGATGGTTTATACCGTTTAATTTAAATTTTTCACTTAGATTTAAAATGAAACCATTCAATTTATTTGCCGGTTAATGAAAATTATTAACAACACTTAATAAATACTGATCTGCCATGGTGCACCTCGTGGGCTATTAGATTAATAGTTTTGACGTAATTAACTGGTACCCTTTTAAAATAGCTTTGAACTCACTCGTTTTCCTGTGAGGACGCGTTACACGACGCGCACAAATAATGGTGGACGGACGCGCACAATTAAAGGTTGAAATGTATACAGAATACTGGTCGCTGACGTCCCGTCATCGCATGATTTCGAATCATCCGATTGCCCGGTTAGATTTTATTTTGCACATGGCGATCGAGCCTTTTTTTTACTCCGTAGATTTAAACTCAATTTAAAAATTATGACCTCTCGCTTTTAAGTCTCGAGTCCAACCTCAGGATACCAGTAAGTAGAAAAATATATATATGGTACCATGCCGCGGCATACGCGGGCATGGCAACTAAAAGGAATTTAAAGTTTTCTTAAAATTGAGTACACATGGGACCGATTTGTAAAAAAAGGAAGCCCATGTGCAAGAAAAACCATTACAACTCTAACCTCCGACCTCGCGCTAGCTAGATACGCGTATCGGAAGACCTAAAAGAAAAAACACCCTACGATTGTAATTGTCCTGGGGGGGAGTCTCTGCCGTTTACAAATAAAAGTATTTACGAATTAAAGGGTAGGAGTCAAAGATTTTAAAGGTTATATAGGAAAATATAAATAAAGTCCGAATTTGCCGTTACATATAATATGATGACTCTTTGTTTGTTTCCATCCATTTATTCATCTACTACGCTTAGTTTAGAATAAGAACGACGAAAGCGGCACCTCGTAACAAATCCGCGCATAACGAAGTTATACCTCAATCGCGCCATGGCTCTGGAAGATTCGCTTCAATTCCGAACTCGTCAATTACAAGAGAGAAGGGTGATAGCAAGGGATTACTAGCTAAAGGGATATTGGCTAATTCGAGTGATAAAATATGCTAGCCTGACGTGACCTTACTAGCGTTGTTTTAATCTGCTAACTTAAAGATAACTAAAAGTGATTACCATGAACATCCACTAAGATACTAAAATATCTACTCGTGAATTAACGAGACGATCGAGACCAGAATAAACATTTAACTTTATTTTTACAAGTATAATTCTCATAAATTCAGAGAGCCCTGCAAAAAAAAAAAAAACGAAGTCGTAAAAACAACATCGCGTTATAGAACATATTTGCAAAAAACTATGCTTAGTCCTCCGCACTGTTCCTAAAGAAACTTAAGTCTTCCTTTACTCTACTGTCCAAGAGATGCACTGGATGATGGCCCCAGGCATTTTTCCACTAGTTGTCCTCTACTTGGCCTATCCTAATCCTTGAAGGCTAGGACATTCTAGGCGTCACCACGAAACTTCCACCTCTGCAGCAGGCTAGAGACGTTGACTTTTTTTACACGATGTTGAACGCAAGAATTACAGAGAGAGAATGTGTTCTATCCAAAGGCGCAAATGACTCTTATCTCTCGAAAAACTACGTCGACATCCCTTAAAAAACGGATTTGGCCTACTGGCAATAGGCCAACTGAAAAACGTATTTACATCCCATTGTAAGAATTGGACGACGAGTCCGAAAGTTCGTTAGGTCGAACACGTGATAGTACCGAAAGTTCGAATACTCTTAAGGGGCTGACTTCGCGTCGACTGCAACTAAATCAGACTGAGACTGTTGCACTCTTTTAACGTAACCTTACCTATAATATTATAAGAGGGATGTGTTAGAGGGATGTGTTAGAGCGAGTGTTTAACTAGTTGGAGGGATGACGTAGTTCGAGTGATTAACTAACGTAACCTTACCTAAAATATTATAAGAAGGGCAAGGAAACAAAATGTCCATTCGAGGTTGTGAACTATCGATAAAGATTCCACTTGAGATTATGTACATGAAGATTATGGTCTATCAAGATTGTGTCGCATCGACATTATGTTCTGTCGAGATTGCGTCCCATCGAGATTATATCCCATCGTTATTGTGTCCTATCGCGCGTGTGTCCAATTTTGTTCTTATATCCGTATCCTTTCTAGACTCCTTTAAATTCTGCAGTGTAATTTAAATTTCCCGCCAACTTTTATAACTAAATCAATTTATTGTACGTCTGTCTCAGGGTTCATTTTCTAAGACATTTCAAAATCTTACCGTTATATACCATTTGGGTTAATGTATTATACCCAAGTTTATTTACCCTGCTGCTTATAATCATTGATAAAAAAAATCCAGTTCGCACTATAAACGTTAAAAACACTGTTTGGCATTAGACCCAATACGTAGAATTCTAGGCATCGTCCTATATCTTTTAAACCAAAACATGTATCGTTAGTATCTCTCGCGTTTTGCTTTATTATTTAAATTTAATTACACAAGTTTTTTATTCAACTTCATACACCAACGTTATCATTTTTTCCGTCTTTCTTTCCAATGTTATCAAAGCTACTGTTATTCAGTCTTAGTATTCAACATAATAAAAGTACAATAAAAGTATAGTAGAACACCCTTGTAAATCTAACACATTTCTCTCTTTCTAATGCAAACTCCCAATGAAACGCCTCTTTCACGGTGTTTCAACCTTATCTAAAGCTTTTGTTATCTGTCTCAGTATTCATCCGAAACGTATAGAACAAGATGGTCAAGCCCATAGGAATAGCTAGACCCATGACATTGTAAAAGAGGCTGAAAAGAATTGTGCTTTAGCAGGGGCTTGTTCAGGGTTGCCAACCACGAAAATCAATTTACCGCGAAAGAGCAGTTAAAAACCCCGCGAAAATTCGGGAAAAACCGCGAAACTTAAATCATTCTATACATTTATATTTTGCTATTGTGAATGCAGTACAGCATTGTTTTTAATTTATTTGATTTAAAAAAAAAAAATTATATTAGATTCTTTACGATTTAAACATTTTGATCCAACAAAGTAGAGACAAAAGTATAATGGTAAATATAAGACCAATAATAAAACAATATTGTGTGAGACAGTGACTCTACTCTGTGAGAGAAAATTATTCTTTGTATAGTTAAATGTCCTCTTATTTTTAAACTATAGTTTCCAATCTTCCATTCTTTAGGCCTAATAACTCAGGTTAGTGTGTTTTTCCGTCCTTTGGATTATTAATCAATTAAGAAAATTGATAAATAAATAAGGACGGAAAAACACACTAACCCGAGAGATTAGGCTTAGAGAATGGAAGATTGGAAACTATAGTTTAAAAATAATAGGCTAGTATAACCCCTAGGCCAGCGAGCGCTGTTACTCAGACCGTCAGACGAGAAAGTGGATCAACGGAGGTCGGTCGAAGCCTATTTTGAAGAATGGGGGTGTTCCGTACATAACATTTAAAAGTTATTAACAGCTTTTATGAACTCTTTCGAGTCCGGTGCACGTAAGCTCCGAGCTAAAATCAATTTTGATTTTATTTTTTTTAAGCTATTTGCCTATTACTATTAGTTTTTCCAAGAAAAACCGAAAACCGCGAATTTAAAATAAAAAAACCGCGACTGAAATTAAAAAACCGCGAAATTAAAATCAAAAACCGCGAACACGCGAAGACCAAAAAAAAAAAAACCGCGATGACTCAAGAAAAACCGCGAAAATTCGCGGAAAAACCGCGAGGTTGGCAACGCCGGGCTTGTTATGCATGCATAAACCTCTTTGAACAATTTGAATGGCGTTTCGAGATTCCTTTAAACACGAAGTTGCGAAAAGTTTTTCAAATCATGTTTTTCAAATCATGTTTTCCAAATCATGTTTTTCGAATCATGTTTTTCGAATCATGCTTTTCGAATCATGCTTTTCGAATCATGCTTTTCGAATCATGCTTTTCGAATCATGCTTTTCGAATCATGCTTTTCGAATCATGCTTTTCGAATCTTGCTTTTCGAATCTTGCTTTTCGAATCTTGCTTTTCGAATCTTGCTTTTCGAATCATGCTTTTCGAATCATGCTTTTCGAGTCATGCTTTTCGAGTCATGCTTTTCGAGTCATGCTTTTCGAGTCATGCTTTTCGAGTCATGCTTTTCGAGTCATGCTTTTCGAATCATGCTTTTCGAATCATGCTTTTCGAATCATGCTTTTCGAATCATGCTTTTCGAATCATGCTTTTCGAATCATGCTTTTCGAATCATGCTTTTCGAGTCATGCTTTTCGAATCATGCTTTTCGAATCATGCTTTTCGAATCATGCTTTTCGAATCATGCTTTTCGAATCATGTTTTTCAAATCATGTTTTTCAACTTGGCTACCTGTGAACGCGTCTTCATATCTAATCTTTATTAATTTATCTTGGATACCCGTGTGAAAGCGACTTTATATCTAGTCCTTTGTATTTATCTTGGATACCCGCGTGAAAGCGACTTTATATCTAATCGTTATTAATTTATCTTGGATACCCGTGTGTACGCGGATTTATATCTAATCTTTATTAATTTATCTTGGATACCCGTGTGAACGCGTTTATATCTAATCTTTATTAATTTATCTTGGATACCCGTGTGAACGCGTTTATATCTAGTCCTTTTTATTTATCTTGAATACCCGTGTGAAAGCGACTTTATATCTAATCGTTATTAATTTATCTTGGATACCCGTTAATTTTTCTTTGATACCAGTCTGAACGCGGATTTATATCTAATCTTTATTAATTTATCTTGGATGCCCGTGGGAACGCGACTTTATACCTTATATTTATTCATTTTTAATTTAGATACCCGTGCGAACGGGCATTTGTATATTATCTTTGTCATTTTAACTTGGATACACGTGCGAACGAGCCTTTATATCTATTCTATATTAAGTCATTTTATCTTGGATACCCTGTGAACACGCCTTTATATCTAATCTTTATTCATTTTTAACTTGGATACTCGTGAAAACTTACCTTAATATCTAAGATTTATTAATTCATTTTATCTTGGACACCCGTGAAAACACGCCTTTATCTAATCAACCTATAAGAAAATATTGAATATCTTCGAAAATATCTTTTATATTAAATTTAAGTTTCAGCAACATTGGTTTTTAGATTAAGTTAAATCATTTAATCAGTTTTAATTTTAATTTAATGGAATATTATGCTTCAATTCAGTAAAAGCTATAACCTCAGAAGGCTAAAATAGACTCGAATCCAAAAGGTGTTCGTTTATCATTATAAATTAAGAAGCGAGTAACGGTTGCTGCTCTTCAATGAGCTGTAGTGGATATACGTTTACAGCAAGGTAGAAGCTAATAACTGAATATTCGAATTTTATTGGAGAATTAAGCGCCGTGGTTGATGACGTCTTCTTCCGACGTCACACACAGACAGAACCTCTCCACGAACTAAAAGTTCAGTCGGAGAGGTAAGAAGACGAAAGTTTTTCCGATTCGATGACGTAACAGACAGAACCTCTCCGTGAACGAAAACTCGGAGAGGTAAGGGGACGAAAGATTTTTGTATTCGATGACGTATTTCGTCTTCTTGTACAACGCGAACGCGAACGCGAACGCCGCAGTGAATACAGTACCTAGACCCCACTAGGGTTGGGTCTAGCTAAAAATATAGAGCACCTTCATGATTCTAGCAAATTTATCTCTTTCGAATGCAAACTCCCAGTGAAACGCCGTCTTTCACGGTGTTTCAACGTTATCTATAAAGCTTTTTTTATCTCAGTCTTAATATTCATCCGAAACGTATAGAAAAATATAGAGTACCCCCATGATCCTAACATATTGTTCTCTGTCGAATGCAAACTCTCAATGAAACGGCTCGCGGTCGGGAGACGAAGGAGACGAAGATTCCAGTTTTCAAGTCGAAAAAGTTTACCACCTCATAAGGGTAATCTCCATAGACGTTTCTGAGGAAATTGTGAGAGACCTATAAATAAACCAGGCCGGCAACGGCCCGGTTTTAATATTTTCAAAATCGATTTTCCATCCAAGTGGTCTCCCGAAAAAACCGAGTCGCGCTCGCCGCTGCATAGCTTTACGATCGTGTGTTAGACGCTCATCCCCGTTACCACAGGTGCATGGTTAAACTTTGGCGAAAAATTCCTTATATCTTCATAGATATACAATAAAGAAAACAAGTGGCCGTAAATATATATCGAATCGATAAAAACACTCGCTACATATATAAGAGAAGAAGTTTTTTTCGATTCGATGACGTACTTCGTCTTCTTGCACGACGCCAACGCCACGGTGAATACAGAAGCTAGACCCCACTAGGGTTGGGTCTAGCTAAAAACAATTACAAAGAAATACTAAACTATAAATAAATTCAAAACTTACCCGGAAAGTAGTCTTAATACTGGATTCATGGATATATTGAATTTCTTCGAATTGGATGTTTATTGAAAGTCTCATGCTGATTTCACCTTATCTGATTGGTCGCAGAATCTTCATAAATCCAGCTAAGCCTATTTTTGGTTTATATTGATTTTTATTTTAATATTTGTTTGTTAATTATTTTACTGTTGGATTAAGTATATTTAAACTATAATGAATAGATAATAAAACTCACTTGAGCTACGGTCACACTAGCATTTCTTACTCGATTTGAAACGGTAAAATCAAAACGATATTCGGCATGAGTCGTTTTAATCGCCATGTATTCACACATTATCTTTATAAATCGATTTATCGTAGCTTCATCTATCGGTTGTTGAAACCAAATCGGTACGAAACCTGTTCCCGAAGCAGTTTCAAGAAATCGAATCAAATTGATTCGAGAAAAGGCGGATTCCCATTCACACACTCTAGCGAAACGGTTTGAAACGGTTTAAATTGATTCCATGACGTAGTATGAACGCAGCTAGGTTGTTAGGTTGAATTCTCCCATTAAGAAGTGTTTTTGGGGCCTTGCAACAATTGTTTAAAATTATTTCCAACGAAAGTGCTACGTTAGAAATGGAGCAGAAAATCATGGCCAACTTCTTCAAGGAGATGGACTTCCTGTTTTTCGGCATGCGATGGATCAAACCGGGAAGGTATTCCAAGACACGACCTTCGGCGACGTCAAGGGCGTCGATGACCTTTTCGTCTTCGGTTCTATCATGGCCGGTCTCTTTTTAGTCGTCGAATACTCGATCGCAATAATTCGAAACATATTCAGCTTCCGTGATTAAAAGAGAAACAAATTGGGGTGAATGTAAAAACCAAAATTTAGAAGCAAAGCGGTATCGACGAAATAATTTTCAATTATCAAATAACTTTAATCAGCACAAAATCATTTTGATTTTCGCACTTTTCTCGATGATTAATGTAAAATGAACATAAAATTCATATGTTTGTCGCGAGATATACTTATATCGCTTTTGAAAAAATGACACACCAAAATAACAAAAGTTCTCTGTGTATTTTGAGTGGCGTTATCGCATTCCTCACCACCAAATAAAGTATATTTGATCCAACCGTTTTTTCTATCTATAATAATTAACTATTAGTCAATGGGTATTTCACCAAAATGGGTCTTTTACCGTACCTAAATATATAGATGTAATTTTGATAATTATAACGTCTGAGATTGTAGCGACTCTTTTTTAATAATAACTTAATCGAAATTTTATGCCGACCTTTTATCTCTAGTATCGCTAGAACTTTACTTCCGACGAAATGGTAAAAGTCGGACGTAGCTCGTGGTATAATTTAAAAATTTTAAATCTAATTTTGCTCTAGTTACGATCATAAATGTATATTATAACGGTGTTTTACACATAAACTCGAAGATGTCGCCACAATACAGCCTATTCCGTCATCGTCTGGCCAACAGCGTACCGACCCGCTTCCACGAGAGGCAACGGGATACTGGGGAAAGATGTATGATTGAGTTCAGTAGACTGGGAAATATTATAAAAATCAGCGCCAACTTGTGTTTTTTCATCGTTCTAAAAAAATAACCCATTGACTACCGCCTTAAGGGAGACATAATTAAGCCTTATCGACTTTCATGATAATAACGCATTATTTAAGATTCTAAATCAATTTAATATAAGCCTTATCAGAGTTTAGTGCCTCTTTACTATATATATAGTATAGGAATATATATCAAACCTTCCAAATATTGTGAAAAAGCAAGATAAGATATTTAATTCCCTTCACACTGTATACCGCAGTTTAAAAAAGAAAAAAAAATAAGCCTCCTTTAATCGTGCGGATATCCTACGTAATTTCAAAATAGATAAACCAGATTAATGAAATAAAAAAGGTACATCACGACAGTTTTTTTTAAAGGATGAAAAATAGCAAAATCCAAAGAAGATATTTCATTTCTAAAAGGTATAAAAGGACTAACAATATGGAAATTAAAACCAGATGGTAACATGTGGTTACCTAGCAAGTTAATGGAAATTGGAGTCTGAGATGAAGTAGACCGTGGGAAAAAAATTCCTATTTTATTTGTGGTACGTAATTGACGAAAATTTTCATAAGAAAAAGGTAGAACTTCCTAGATAAGTACTTTTACGAAAAAGACGGCACGAGAATCAACCATAGGCTCTACAATGGCGAAATCTGGCGATAATAGTGATGACGTAGTATTACGGAGAATTTTTATTTTAAAAATTTCGAAATTGGGCGATTATAAAATATTTATTTTTACTGTCGCTTAAATTTTCCTCTATGACGTATGTATATATTTTTAATTACCTTCCCGACTGAACTTTAGTTCAGGGGGAGGTATTACACTGATCGTGTCTGTCTGTGTGTGTGAGTGTGTGTGTGTGTGAGTGTGTGTGTGTGTGTGTGTGTGTCACTTCCGGCGTAAGCGGATATCCTGTGTAAACGGAAATCACGTGACCTAGCTCGTGGAGCCAAAAGTCTAGAGACGTAATCATGCCAGCTTATCGTTCAATTCCGTTTAACGGGAATTACCTCATTTAAGCGTGGCTGCCACATTGAGTTTCAAGTGTCGCGCAATTATATACAATAGGACGTCTCCAATTGTATATTATCGCATTCCACCATCCACTTTACGGTCAAACCTCGATGCTGGACAGTTGAAAGCGATTATACGCAATGGGACGTCTCCCACTGTTATAATCACCTCCGACCATCCCCACACCAAGGTCCAACCTCTAGTGTCCGATCTCAGCGGGCCATATTAGCGAGGCGTCCCTCAATAATATAGTCCACATAAACCTTCCACTCCACTCCTCCTTCTACGGGTCTTTGTGGTGCAGTTACCGAATGCTTATGGTTACGATAAACGTCTAGACGTTGAGAAGGGGGGTTTTCCCCAACTCTTCTCGGTTACTCGCTCGATGAATAAAGGTCCGCGAAAGCTATATATACAGGGTGTTTTAGAAAGGTCTGGAAAAAATGAAGGAGGTTCTTCGTGGGGTCAGACTGAGTGAAAAAGGTTTATGAACCTTTAGTCTCACGCGCTGCGTTGCGTAGTTATGAGCCCTTGAAAATAGTCCTCAAAAATACGAAAAACGACCGAAAGGTGTAGGTAAGATTGTGCCTTTGACCATTATTGTTTTTCAATTTAATTGTGCATAAGCTAATTATCGAGAGATAAGTTAAACAAGGTGTTTATTTACTAAAAAAAGCGTATCAACATGTTTAGGAGTGTGCAATCATTAACTTTGGTCAGAAGTACTTGAACTCAAAGTGTGGTTTATTACGTGTGTTGCGGGTGTTGAAAAGGGAATTTTACAAGATACCATTAATTACCATAATTATCAATTGTTTAATAATCTGAATCAGAAGTATTTACAAAAATTGTTCGAAATGCTTTCCGTCAGGGTTGATACACACTTGAGCCCGTCTAATAAATGATTATCTAACTCGTTCGAAGATCCCTTGTGTGTTGCGTATGGTTTCGCAGGCATTAATAATCCTTTGACGTAGATCTTCCACGTCACGCACTTCACTAACATAAACAAAGTCCTTAAGGTGGCCCCAAAGAAAGAAATCACAAGGGTTTAGGTTCGGAGATCTGGCTGGCCACTCAACCGTTCCGCCACAACCAATCCACCTCAAATTGAGTGTTTCATTAAGGAAGGCCCTGACTAGGAGAGAAACATAAGGCGGTGTATCGTCTCAAGGCCAATGGTACGTCTTCAAGAAGCTCTAACAGATTGTCTTGAAGAAACGGGAGGTATGCCTCACCATTAAGCCTTGGCTGCAAAATGAATGGTCCAATTAAATGGTCACCAACAATTCCTTACCAGACGTTTAAGCTGAATTGAACTTGGTGAGCCCTAACACTTGTAGCGTGGGGGTTTTGTTTCGCCCATTGATGCCTGTTGTGCATGTTCAATATGCCGTCACGAGAAAAATGGCCTCATCCGTAACTAAAAGATTTTGGGGTAAGTTGATGTCTTGATGTTGAGCGATAAACCACCGACAAAAGTCCAGTCTTCTCCGTATTCAACAAACTATCCAAACTGTCGACAGACGTTTGAGGGAAGGTGGACATATCCAACCGGCGGGACGAGGTGCTGTAGCTCCAGACGTTCCTGAAGAGGTGGAGGAACAAGTACTCACCATTTTCGACGAAGATCCAGGAACAAGAACTAGGCGAGTTGGACGCCAATTGGGAGTAAGTCACGTTCTTATCTGGTGAACACTCCGAGGACATCTGTTTCACCCTTACCATCTACAGAAGGTCCAAGCCTTTAACGAAACGGATTACCCGAGCAGACTGGACTTTTGTCAGTGGTTTATAGCTCAACATCAAGACATCAACTTACCCCAAAACCTTTTAGTTACGGATGAGGCCAATTTTTCCCGTGATGGCATATTGAACATGCACAACAGGCATCAGTGGGCGCAACAAAACCCCACGCTACAAGTGTTAAGGCTCACCAAGTTCAATTCAGCTTTAACGTCTGGTGCGGAATTGTTGGTGACCATTTAATTGGACCATTCCTTTTTGCAGCCAAGGCTTAATGGTGAGGCATATCTCCCGTTTCTTCAAGACAATCTGTTCGAGCTTCTTGAAGACGTACCATTGGCCTTGAGACGATACATGTGGTTTATGCACGACGGTACACCACCTCATTTTTCTCTCCTAGTTAGGGCCTTCCTAAATGAAACATTCCCTTTGAGGTGGATTGGTCGTGGCGGAACGGTTGCGTGACCAGCCAGATCTCCGGACCTAAACCCTTGTTATTTCTTTCTTTGGGGCCACCTTAAGGACTTTTGTTTATGTTAGTGAAGTGCGTGACGTGGAAGATCTACGTCAAAGGATTATTGATGCCTGCGAAACCATACGCAACGTACGAGTTAGACAATAATTTATTAGACGGGCTCAAGTGTGTATCAACGCTGACGGAATGCATTTCGAACAATTTTTGTAAATACTTCTGATTCCGATTATTTAACAATTGATAAATATGGTAATTAATAATGGTGTCTTGTAAAATTCCCTTTTCAACACCCGAAACCACAGTTTGGGTTCAAGTTCTTCTGACCAAAGTTAATGATTGCCCACTCCTAAACATGTTGATACGCTTTTTTTAGTTAATAAACACCTTGTTTCACTTATCTCTCGATAATTAGCTTATGCACAATTAAATAGAAAAACAATAATGGTCAAAGGTACAATCTTACCTACACCTTTCGGTCGTTTTTCGTATTTTTGAGGACTATTTTCAAGGGCTCATCACTACGCAACGCAGCGCGTGAGACTAAAGGTTCATAAACCTTTTTCACTCAGTCTGACCCCACGAAGAACCCCCTTCATTTTTTCCAGACCTTTCTAAAACACCCTGTATATACCCCTTTTCCATGCCCAAACTATTTTGGCCTTATGCCGCGATATCTTTTAGTGAATTGAAGCGTATAATGAGTAGTGTCATTTAGGCGTTCCTGGGACAATGTTAATCCTATGGCAGCAGCCTGCTGCTATGTTAATCCTATGGCAGCAGCCTGCTGCTATGTTAATCCTATGGCAGCAGCCTGCTGCTATGTAAATCCTATGGCAGCAGGCTGCTGCTACCCCTGTCATGGCGTTCTATCCCCTGTCATGGCGTTCTATCCCCTGTCATGGTGGATACCCCTATCATGGCGGACAACTGTCATGGCGTCCTACCTCCTATCATGGCGTCGCTTCCCTTGTCATGTCAGATTGTCCCTGTCATGGCGGATTAATGTTAAACGAATAGCACCACCCTGATGATACCTATTTCATAGCGGATTACCCATGTCATGGCGTCGTTTCCCCTGTAGTGTCGTCTCCCGCAACCATACCGGATCGCCACGTGTCTATATGAAATATCACCGTCTTGTTTTCCTTATCAATACCACGTGTATTTAATATTAGTATATATCTCGAGTATCCTACTGTAGTACGTCATTATCATGGTGTATCGCCACGTGTCTTTCGGAGATTTCACAATCCACGTCATACCATATGAGGATAGGGTAAACCACGTCTTCAACCAAGCACGTTACTTTAAAATGTTTATAAAATGCAAGTACGAACCCCTACTACAACCAGTCCTAGAACATATGCTAGCAAAACGTCAAGGTACTCGATAAGAACACTAGTCTCAAGTACTCTAAAAATTTTCCACTATTTTAGACAATAATGTAAGAAAGAGGGAAATTTTAATTTAAAGCAGTTTGAACTAGTTAATTGATCTTATCTATATACTCGAGATCTTGAAATTTAGTATAAAAGCTCTAACTAGCATTGAAAAATATCATTTACATCCTAAGTGAAGACCTCCAAGAACTAAAATGTAAGTTGAAATATTTATAATATCTATATAAGTTGAACTTTTCATCATTCTTAAAACTACTCTTAATAGTCGTTTAACACTGTATATTTTCTATTTTTCGATAGGGCCGACACCAATATTTTTGAACTCTCCCCTAGAAAATCCATTACTATTACTCCTGACTGCAAACTTAAGTTAGGGCTTAGCAACGTTTCCTCCAGCATAACCCCGACCGAATCTGAATTCACCGAAATATGGAACCTGAAAAACGAACAATAATAATTTAGGGTATTATAGTTTTAATTATGTTTCAATGTGATAAATGCACCGCCACTTTCACAGCGCAGAGAACCCTAGTACAACATATACGATCACATCATGAAGGTGTAAAGTTTAGTTGTTCCTTATGTGGAGCGACATTTACGCGGAAAACTAATTTAAATAGCCACGTCACTAAGAAACACGCGGGTGTTAGCCAACACATCCCTTTAACTTCCCGGGAACTATCCCCAACCCCCTTATCTAGTCCAAGGAAACGTCGACGCTCATCTTCGGACGATGAATCGCAAACCCCAAAGCGCGCCCCCCCCCCCACCACCGCCGGAAATTGTGGTAAATCCTACCGATCAGCGGGAGGAAGTTGAAGTACCACCGCAAGAAATCGTGGTTAGCCCTATTGATCAATGGGAAGAAGTTGAAGCACTCGGCGACGTGGTATTTGCCGCTCGGTTAACCCCCACCGAAATCGAAACCGACCCCTCCCATCTTATTAATAGATACCGGCAATCTATTTACGAATATATCAAGAATAGATTACAATTAAAGAAAGGTGTTAAATGGTATCTTATCATTCGTGTACGATACACCCGCCCTCTAGCTAATACCGGCCAAACCTCTGAAGCTCTCCCGTATTTTCGGGGTTTTACTAATGCGACGTTAACTGATGACATCATCAACACCCAAATTGATTCGAGCATCGGTAAAATCGAGCAATCAATGTCAGAATTTGAAAATATGGGGAGTGGATGGGTTTTAGACCAGATTTTATTTCTACAATTAGATATTATAGCTTATAACCCGCTCCTCGGAGGCTCCTATATTGAACTGCCTGCGAAATTAGCGAACAAACACGCGCTAATCAATATTAAAAACTCCGACGACCGATGTTTCATATACGCCATTTTAGCTAAATTACACCCTCCTGTAAATCACCCAGAACGCGTAACTCACTACCTACCCTTTATTGATGAACTTAACCTTTGTGGGATATCATTCCCCTATCAACATGACGCATATAAACTCTCGAAATTTGAGGAAGTGAATAACTTATCAGTGAACATTTACGCGTATGAACAGTTTGTTTTCCCCCTTCACGTGAGCCAAAACAAAGTCGACGATGAACGACAAATAGATCTACTCCTTATAACTAAGGGAGAAAATAAACATTTCTGTTTAATTAAAAATCTCAGCGGACTCATGAGCGGTGATTTCTCTAAAAGCTCCCACCAAATGTATTACTGTCGCTACTGTCTACATAGATATTCAGGACCTAACGCGAAACGTAACCATAGCGAACACGTGAAAGAGTGTAACGTTCACGGCCCCCAACGCATTGAAATGCCCTTCATGGATCCGGTTTGTAGATTCACTAAATACGGATGGTGTCAAAGAGTACCATACGTCATTTATGCAGACTTCGAGTCAATTATGCCTAAAGTTGACACGTGTCTACCTGACGTGTCACTATCTTCAACGACCACTCTCGCTCTACACAACTCCTGTGGTTTTTCCTATGTTGTTGTAGGACCTGATGGTATGTAAACATGCTTCCTCTACTCTGACTATAAATTTTTTTCTTCAATTTCTTTCATTTTAAGGTAAAAACGAGAAACCCGTCACCTACAGAGGTGAGGATGCCACTCTGGTCTTCCTCGATAATCTTCAAGCTGAAGAAAGCATCATTTTAGAGAAGATTAAGCAAAATAAACCGATGATCTTATCGCAGGAGGAGGAAGAGGCGTGGTGGATGGCGGACACATGCTATGTTTGTGGCGGCATATTCCTCTTTGACCCTAAAGTGAAGGACCATGATCATTACTCAGGGAAATATAGAGGGGCTGCACATAATATTTGCAACCTTAAATTGAAACCGCCGAAGCATATTCCCGTCTTTATGCATAACTTATCTAAATACGATAGTCGGTTAATTATGCAACATATCGGGATGATCAAAGATAAAAATATCGGATGTATTCCCAGTTCGAGTGAAACATATGTATCGTTCAATTTAAATAAGCTACGGTTCGTTGATACCCTCAGATTTCTACCTGCGTCACTCGAAACTCTTGTATCGAATTTAGCCAAAGAAGGATTGGGAAAGTTTCCAATCCTAAAATCGGTATACTCGCCTGATGAGGTCGCGCTACTCTTGAAAAAGGGTGTTTACCCATACGACTATATGGATAATATGGAAAAATTCAAGGAGAAGAAACTCCCATCGAAGGACGCATTTTTCAATATCCTAACCACTTCAAGCATCTCCGATCCCGATTACGAGCGAGCTCAAAATGTTTGGGATCAATTCAACATACAAAATATGGGTAAGCACTTGAAAACTTGATATTCTAGATTTTTACCTAACTGATTTTCTTTTCCTATAGGGGAGTATCATGATCTTTACGTGACTGCTGATACACTTCAACTCGCTGACGTCTTCGAGTCATTCCGCAACATATGTATGAGTTACTATAAATTGGACAGCGCGCACGCATATACGGGACCAGGCTTTGCTTGGGAAAGCGCGCTTTATATGACTAACGTGGAACTGGATTTATTGATGGATCCGGATATGCACCTGATGATAGAGCGTGGAATCCGAGGTGGAGTTTCAATGATCAGCCACCGTTTCGCCGCCGCCAATAACAATCTCATACCTGAGTCGTACGATGAAGCAAAACCAAATAGCTTCATCACATATTTAGGTAAATTTATCAATGATTTAAGTTATAATTATAGTTTTTAACAAGTTATTTCCTTAGATTGCAACAACCTCTACGGTACCGTCATGAAAGATCCGATGCGTATGGTAAATTTCAAATGGGACGAATCAGTCCGCGTCGATGATATTCTACGCCATCCTGATGACGATAAAATCGGTTACATCGTAGAAGTCGACCTCAGCTATCCCACCGAACTTCACGACAATCATAATGATCTTCCGCTAGCTCCGGAAAAACGGGTCATTAAGAGCGACGAATTTTCCAACTATACCAAAGATCAGTTACAACATCTAAACATACCGTTAAAGGACTCGCTACCAAAACTTGTACCTGACCTCAACTCTAAAACTAAATACGTCATCCATTACCGAAACTTAAAGTATTACGTCAAAGCGGGGATGGAAGTGACGAAACTTCACCGAACAATATCTTTCGAACAAGCACCATGGCTCGCGGACTATATTAACTTCAACACCGAAAAACGGAAACTAGCTGCTAACGATTTTGAAAAAGACTTTTTCAAATTGATGAATAATGCAGTTTTCGGTAATTTTTAATTTAAAGAATTATTTCATATCTTATTAACCACCTTACTATTAATATATATATAGGTAAAACCATGGAAAACCTCCGAAATAGAATCCAATTCCATCTAGTCCAGACAGAGAAGAAGGCAACTAAAAAGGCGAATTCCCCTGCGTTTGAAAAATTTACCATCTTTCAGAATGATCTAGTAGGAATCCATATGCTTCAAAGAAAAATTATTTTGAATCGTCCCATATTTACCGGCTTCACCATCCTGGATTTATCAAAGTTATTAATGTATAACTTTCATTATGGTGTCGTACGAGAGCAGTACGGTGACAAGGCGAGGCTTCTTTTCACAGATACAGGTATTTGTTTTTATATATACTGATAATACTTGAAAAGATTTTTATTTATTATTCATATTTACAGATAGTCTCACGTACTCCATTGAGACGCCAGATTTGTATGCAGACCTCTCCAAGCAGACCAAACACTACGATTTCTCTGGTTACCCCTTTGATCATCCACTCTTCAGTGACGATAACAAAAAGGTTCTGGGAAAGTTCAAGGATGAACTTAACGGGGTTCCTATTAAAGAGTTTTGTGGACTGAGGCCTAAAATGTACTCTATCCTCTCGACGGAAGGTGAAAAAAAGACTGCTAAGGGGATTTGTAGGCGGGTAGTGAAGAAAACCATCCTTCACGATCATTATCGCGATTGTCTCTTAAACAGACGGGTTACCATAGCAGAGATGAAGCGTATAATTAGTACGAAACATTTCTTGACAATAGTTTCACAAAATAAGCTATGTTTAAACCCCTGTGATAATAAGCGATATGTTCTGGAGGATGGTATTTCCACTCTCGCCTATGGTCACTATAAAATTGAAAACTTATAAATTGTATATATTGAAAATCCCCTCTCCATGAATTTGGATACCATCCTATCATTGTCATTTTTATTTTTACAAATTTACTTGTAATAACTATTTTATATGACTGGCACATTATCACTATGTAAATATATAGCTATAATATTGTAAATATGATAAACACTTTAGGATATGTAAATACGTTAACCCACATAGATATTTCTACGATTATCTTATAAATATAATAAACGATTTAAGGTAAAAACTTTATTGAGAATCTCTTTTCCATGAATTCTGAAATCATACGATCATTAACACTTTTATTTTTATGGAATATACTTACAATATCAAACAATTTTATTCCTCTACATCTGTTTAGGCTAAAATACACACAAAATCCTCCACAAGTTTTACTATTATTAGATTGTAATTGTTCAGAATTAAAAGTCACAGTTGAACTATTCGTCTCAACAAAATTGTTAAACTTGAAAAAATCAGGTGGGTTTCCAAAACTATCAAAAAATTCGCAGTTCTTTTTTCTCGAGAAATATAACACGGTCCAATGTTCACCTTGAGTATTAGACAGTCCGGTATTAACAACATAGAGTGACGGAAAGCTTTTTACGTATTTCGGTAGTTTATCTGCAGCGAAAACACCTCTGAATAAACTTCTGACAGCGGGATCTTTCTCCAATATCATGGTTAATTGAGATGTATCCATATTTCTTAGTTTGAGTAGTCGTAGAAAACCGCTCGGTTCTTATCAATTTCTATCAAGTTTTGAAATTCAGCGTAGTATACCACGCTAACTGTACTCGTCAAAGAATTTTCAAACTTTAACTCTAAACGTAAGCTACCGTTCCTTAGCAGATGAAAATGTTCAGCTGAATTGAAGAGGTCGGGAGTCAGATCAAACACAAAAAGGCAGTAACCATCAGGGAATTCTTCCCGGCTTATTGAATTACCTTCATCGATATTCCATTGTCCAGTTTGGAGGAATAGATTAATGTACGATCTCATGCATAGTCCGGCTGTGAAATTTGGATTGAGAGGTTTATGTGGCACACTAGCCCCGTCAACGTACAACGCTACGTGATTAACTCCAAAGTTTTGAAAGTTGAAGGGGGACTTATTGTAATCTCCTAAATAAGCGTTCTGATCAAGAAGTCCAATCACCACCTTTTTAGGGATTTGTCCGTTAAATAAATTGTCACGTATAGTCATTTTAGATCCTTGAACGATGGAGAATGAATTGCATTCGGATCGGATGATCGGATATTTCATGGTTCCATGTTCTAGAGCTTTGACATGGGCCATAACAATTTCAGGTATCAGTTTTACTCTTCTTATCTACAATGAGGCCATCTCATATTTGACTTTGTATTTTACGTCACCACTTGTATGAATACAGAATTCGTTAGGAGTTTTCGTAAATTTAAATTTTAAGTTGGGCATATTCGGGAGATATCGAGATAGTTGACATATGTCAGTATGGACAATGCCTATCATATCGATTAACCCCTCCGAGGCTAGCGCTTTCCGAGATTTGAATCCACTGTTACCAGCTGGCACGGCGAATTTACCAGCTGTATCTTTATAGTAAAGAGAGCTAGTTAGAAAGCTTTCCTTAGCCGCTCCCCCAAACGTCAATAACGTCTGAATCATACTTCTGTGAGCGTAGTTTTGAGCCGATGGAGTAATTGATTTTTCGTTCAAAGAAACGTGTACTTCGTTGAAAAGACTGTGCAGGAATAAATTCTCAGGTCCTACAACTTCTGTAGCGTACGCAATGGTTGTACCATCAGGTTTGACCAGTTTTACTTGCACGTGAAGTAAAGTTTTAGAGATGTCGAGATAAGAATCTGAATTTCCAGGGATAACAAATGTTATAGTAGAGTTTTCGTCAACGTTGGACACTGGATTGTATTCGACCCACTCCCCCGCGATAATACCCGATTGGGTGAGAGGTACGTCGAAAAGATCCAGCTCGGAATTTGTAATAGCTCCTGACTGAGGATGAATAAGCGCCATTATTATCGTCGAATCGTGAATATGTCGGAGTACTTAGGAGTAGACCTTTTCTTCTTCGCAGTCACTACCGAACTGATTAGTTTACATCTTTTACGCTTCCTTTTGACACCGCTTCCCGTCATTCTCTTACGAATTTCGTCATTCAATTCCAAAACTGATTCTTTTCCAGCGGTAGTACCATGGGTTTTGAGTGAACTTTTCCACGGAACACCACTAGCGACGTCTGTAGCCACTTTAGCGCCGGTGTTTAAAAATTTCTTCCCCCGGAATATGGCTCCTTTTTTGAACAGTGGAAGAGCGCGTCTAAAGACTGACGCAAGTATATTCCCCAAACCGTACCCTCGTTGGGCGGGTACACCTCGATAAAACGACGCGTAGCCATTTCCGGCTTAAGTTTTATAATAATGTTCATAGTCTACATTATATTTTGAGCCAGACCCGACTTGGTTTAAATAATAGCTCTCGTAATCCGACGACATGGTATGTATCGAGTGGAATCTATAATTTAAATGAGAGGTGTACGAGTGTGCATCTTGTACTTATAGCGACGTCCACATTCTTCGAGGTCTGAAGTGGAGCGTGACGTGAACTTTACCACGTTCAAATTGAACGGGAACTCCCATCTCACTCATAATGCTTATTTCTATGGTTTGAAACGCGTTACTTGCTACGGGTAAATAGTGAGGTCGTATAAAATCTCTGTCCACCGTTTCACCGTCTTTCCCCTGCACGCTCACGATTCGTAGAAGTGGAACGTCAAAATCACCTACAGATCGATTTTCGATAATGTCCGAATACACGAATAATGAATGCAACCCTGTGTCTAAGTCAACCGTATAATCCGATAGTTTATATCCCGTTATTTTCAATTCTTCATCTCCATCTCTCGTGAAACCGAGCAGAATCGCTAGAGGACCTGGAATAGTAACGGAATAATTTTCCTTTAAAGTTACCGCCACGCGACGTCTGTGTTCGATGTATTCAAATCTGACCGGTTTTTCAGATCTCGATACGACACCCGTCATGATATTTTGACTAACATCTACCTCGAAGCTAATCACCTCCAGAAGTTCTGTGACCGATCCGTAATAACCTTTAGGCAGTAATATTTGCGTTGAAAGGTTCATCTCCGCGTCCATTACAACCGACTCCGTAAGCGTAATAAGGCAATCGTCCCGAATATTATTCCATGATCTAGGATAACTTATTTCCGCTAGTCCGACCTCGTACGGTCCGTTTAATTTAAAAACTTCGGGTAAATAAGTTCGGAACCGACTGACTCGATTATCGGGGAAATACCCCATCGACGCGTCCGAAGGCAATGTTAGGTATACGCTCATGTTACGACTATTTCACTAACCCAACTATCAAAAGATGGTGGATAACCCTTCCAACGAACTAGCTTTTCTATTACACCGTTCGGTTTACGTCTTTTTCTTAGCACTTTTTCGATCTTGAAGTGGCAATTATTTTGGTCTTTACCGACTTTCTGTATTTCCTCTTTGTAGAAAATTCCCGAAATGGGTTCGGAATTAAGATCATTCAGTTTATATACCGGCGGATTTCTCGGTAGTCTCGCCACTATGCGGAAAAGTTCCTCAGTCCAATTGGGTAGATAACCCTTCTCGAAAGTCTTTTTGTTTTTGCTAATTCGAACGAGATCACCAATTTCAAAGGGGTATGAAATAGGGGGTGAAAAGTCTACGTCACCGTATAAAGTTTTCCAAACTTCACCCGAATTTTCAGGGGTAACTTCAACAGGTTTTCGTTTTATAGATCTATGATAACTGTGATTATAAGCGTGGACGAGATCCTTTAGTACGTCAATATATTTATGAATATTATTTTCGGTAAAATAACGGAACATCCGCTCTTTAAGGGTTCGATTAAAACGTTCCACCACGGCCGCTTTAGGTTCAGAATGCGTGGCGAAAAAATGAATCCCTAGTCGACGTAGATGGTTTTGTACGGTGTTGCACACGAACTCGTTTCCGTGATCGCTTTGTACCCTTTTAGGTTTTCGACCTGATTCTAAGATATTATCAAAAGCACTAACCATAGTTTCACCCTTCTTATATTTAACCGCCACGACGAACGCGTATTTGCTAAACACGTCTATACAACATAAAATATACCGATATCCTCGATTGAATCGGCTAATAGTCTGTAATTCTACTAAATCTATCTGCCATTGCTCGTCTATTCCATACACTATAGTTCGATTTCTCTTAAATTTACGTCGTACATCTTTATGTAGAGTATACTTATCTTGATAACGCAAGAAATCTCTCACCTGTTTTCGATTTACGAGTATACCTTTTGATCGCGCGGTTCGATATAGACCTTCAACACCTCCGTAAGAACCTTGTTCCGCTACTTTAAAATACAACTCTTTCAAACTATCCATTCCTCGTACAGTTATTAGTCTTAGTAAAATAATATAAAGCGAATTCGGATACTTCGAAAATAATAACTAGGAATATTAGAAGCACTACGGTCAATACCTTAGGAGACTTGAGAAAGGAGAATAATACTCGATCTACAACTAATGATTCGACCACACCTCCTTCCATTATTAGTCCTAGCAAGCTAATGAATAAAAACAAAGAATGGCATGGTTAATATATAGATATTTTATTGATATTTAGATTACAATCCAACTGTTAAACCCACTACCGATCATATTTTCAGCTTCGGACTCCTCATCTTCGCGCTCCTCACCGACATCGGTATCATCATCGTAATCTTGCGAGGTCTTCCTAATCTCATCTCTGACATAGCTTTCTGAGGGACGCTTGATTTTCCGACTTTGTGGAGTATATTTTTTCTTCGAAATAACCTTCTTTCTAATACCGATTTTGGATCTATCTTTATAAAGAGAGCGTTGAACATTTTCATTTTTTAAATATTCGTAAAACTCATCTGAGCCGACGACATTTTTACTTTTTTTAGATCCTAACGTCGTATACGCTAGGAGATCTATTATATGAGAGCCGGCTATTGGACGACCTTTATATATTAGTTCACCGTGATCTGAAAACTTTATATGTGAGGAGTGTTCTAACCATTTATACAGAGTTATAGATTCGCTAAGGATGTACGCGGGGATTGACGCTGTAATTTCAGAGTCCCAGTTTTTATTTTTTAACTTTGCGGTGTTTCGTACTGCGTTCTGGTTCACATGTTGTTGTAGTTTATGATTGTAAATGTTTATTTTTTCCGTATTGTTCAAACCTCTCCGAGTAATTACATCGACAGGATCGCTTTGAAGTTCAAGTGTAGTATCGATATGTGGTGATTTCTCGCTTGAATTGACTGATTGTAATCTTTTTAAAACCTCATCCGGTACTAGAATCATCTTCCGTGCCATCACTTGATCGCTCTACTAAGGGCTGCGCCTGCCACCGAACTCAAAATTGATAAAACTGGTGCTAATAAAAGTGGTAAAAACCCGCCTTTCTGATTGAGAAGTTTTCTTCGTTTTGATGTTGACAGTTTACCGGAAACTTTACGTAAAATTGTACAATGCTTCTTCAGTCGTGTCTTATCATGTTCTGACACTCTAACGCTGCCGTGTAAAACATTTATACAACATTCGACTAAAGCTATTATCTCATCTTTACTAGCGAATTTAATCGCAGCCTTTCTCTGGCGGGGGTTGCACGTAGACAGAAATTTTAGGAAGTTGACGTGTTCGCAAAGTTTTGGTGGAGGAACCATATTGCAATTTTACGAGCTTTCACGGTGGGGCAGTTGTTAGGGTCTCGATGGAAATGACAACTCTGTGATGTTTCACACGTAATTGACGATAGTTTCGGGCACTCTAGATCCTCGATGTTGACAACTTCAGTACTTAGATAGGTTGAGAGAAACTGAGATTTTTCCAAACCCTTAGTGTAAAACTTAGCTGACGACCCCAAGATAACGTCGATAATCTCGCACTGTCTATAATATCCGTGTTCACCTTCTGACCAGCGTAGATCGCAAATGTTTCTACTAAGCCATATACACTGCCTTTTATCCTTGTAGGAGAGTTCCGAGAAATGGTATGGAGGTTTGATAGTCCAAACCCGACTGATACTCGTTTCCGTTACGAATAACGCAATTTCCTTTAAAATCCATCTCCCCCTGACGTGGAAGGCGTTCACCTCGATAAATCCAGGCATTCTAGGATGTGATTACTCTAATGAACGTTACGAACGTGAATGATATTTTTCGGTATTTGATTTAGTATTTATATCAAAATTAGGATATCGAATTTCTACTTCATTTGGGGAGGTAAATTGCCGATTGCTCCCCCGGTAAAACCCCCGATCGTAATCTGTGATTGTCAAGTGCATCTGGTTTAAGATCGACGAGAAAATACCCATAAGGTTCCGCTACAGCCTGTCTAAACGCGTCTGTGACGTATTTGCTATTTCCTGGGGAGATCTGCTTAGCGATATGATAAATCGCTGATTGGTCACGTGGTGTTTTGAAAATAACTAAGTAATGAGCATTTAAGTTCATCGTTCTAATCTGTTTTCCAGGATAATATAAATTTTGCATTAGTATAAAAACGGAGGTGTTCCTATGGTGCGTACCCCTAATAAAGAGATTGGTAACCTCAACACTATTCGCTATCTCACACAGTAAGTCATCAAAAATGACGAAATTCTTAATGTTGGAATCAAGAATCTGGGTATCTAAGAGTCCCTGATGAAACTCTACGTTAGGTGAATGCATGAGTACACTGTTAAACAGATCAGACTGATATTCGGTATAACACCATATTATTCTTTCGGCAGGTGGATGCATACATATGTTAATATTTTTAATTATATTGGCTACAAAAACTGATTTCCCTGATTGAGTCGCCCCTGCAATAATTCCGTTAAACGGATGTTTTAAACGTAAATCTACAGACATAATTAGAGTCTGATTTGTTCGAATTCAGTATAATGAATGAAGATATGATTCATCAAGACACTTTATTTATAGTAATGATTTCGAGGTACAGATAATAATAGTCATCATTTGTTTACAGAAGTCCGTATTGAGAAAAGTATTATTTATGATCTCTTTATGAATGTTATTTATGTTTAAGGAATTAACCGCGTTACCGTAATTATCGTTCACGCGAGTGGACCAATCGTCTGTCAGGCATGGATGTTGGAGCTGTGAAGGGTGATCGATCTCGCACCCATTACAAGATTTACGAATGGATTCGCGGAGATGAGACAGAATATTTTCTTTTAAAAGTTCATAAACACGTTTAGCCTCGTTGAGGAATTTGATGATATGGTTGTGCTGCTCTGTGAGGGATTTCCATAGCTGCAAACTAATATTAAATCCATTTTTAGACGGGAAGTACATCCCGTAGCTGGTTCCAGTTCCAGGGGTCATTTCCCGGATGTCCATTACTCGCCGGGTCTTGTAGATAGACATCTCGATACGTTTGGTCGCCGATCCTTCTAAGAACGATGAGAAGGATGGGTTGTGACTATCCTCCAAGAATGACGTTATTTCGTTTTTCAGGTTCCATATTTCGGCGAATTCAGATTCGGTCAGGGTTATGCTAGAGGAACCGTTGCTAAGCCCTAACTTAAGTTTGCAGTCAGGAGTAATAGTAATGGATTTTCTAGGGGAGAGTTCAAAAATATTGGTGCCGGCCCTATCGAAAAATAGAAAATATACAGTGTTAAACGACTATTAAGAGTAGTTTTAAGAATGATGAAAAGTTCAACTTATATAGATATTATAAATATTTCAACTTACATTTTAGTTCTTGGAGGTCTTCACTTAGGATGTAAATGATATTTTTCAATGCTAGTTAGAGCTTTTATACTAAAATTTTAAGATCTCGAGTATATAGATAAGATCAATTAACTGGTTCGATACACTTTAAACTGGTTCAAACTGCTTTAAATTAAAATTTCCCTCTTTCTTACATTATTGTCTAAAATAGTGGAAAACTTTTAGAGTACTTGAGACTAGTGTTCTTATCGAGTACCTTGACGTTTTGCTAGCATATGTTCTAGGACTGGTTGTAGTAGGGGTTCGTACTTGCATTTTATAAACATTTTAAAGTAACGTGCTTGATTGAAGACGTGGTTTACCCTATCCTCATATGGTATGACGTGGATTGTGAAATCTCCGAAAGACACGTGGCGATACACCATGATAATGACGTACTACAGTAGGATACTCGAGATATATACTAATATTAAATACACGTGGTATTGATAAGGAAAACAAGACGGTGATGTTTCATATAGACACGTGGCGATCCGGTATGGTTGCGGGAGACGACACTACAGGGGATACGACGCCATGACATGGGTAATCCGCTATGAAATAGGTATCATCAGGGTGGTGCTATTCATTTAACATTAATCCGCCATGACAGGGACAATCTGACATGACAAGGGAAGCGACGCCATGATAGGAGGTAGGACGCCATGACAGTTGTCCGCCATGGTAGGGGTATCCACCATGACAGGGGATAGAACGCCATGACATGGGATAGAACGCCATGACAGGGGATAGAACGCCATGACAGGGGATAGAACGCCATGACAGGGGTAGCAGCAGCCTGCTGCCATAGGATTTACATAGCAGCAGGCTGCTGCCATAGGATTAACATAGCAGCAGGCTGCCGCCATAGGATTAACATAGCAGCAGGCTGCTGCCATAGGATTAACATTGTCCCAGGAACGCCTAAATGACACTACTATAATGCATTTAAATTTAAATTTAATATCATAATATTGTTAAACTTAATCTAATTAATAACGAAGCTGAAAAATCAATTCGAGATAGTTTAGAAGATATTTAAGAAATTGTCCAAATATTTAGTGAAATTTGACCGTTTAATACCACCTTGAGTTGGCAACACGCGCTAAGCTGTTTTCCATATATCATTTAGTCCAAAAAGCAAAGGTATAACGGGCAGTATAGGCTAAGGCTTGCTGCAAACTTGGGGTGGATTGAAGAATCTAAATAAAGGTACGTTTACACGGGCATCCAACATAGAAATGATATATGATTTAAAGATGAGGCGGATTGATACAAAATGTTAAACCTCTTAAGAAAAATGATAGTGGTGAAAACTCTCCTTGAACAAAAGTACAGTAGGTTTCCCGTGTTTAAAAAACAACAATTTTGAAGAAAAAATAACATCTGATGTTGGAAAAAAAATAGGCTTCAGTTTTCTCCATATAAAACCAAGAAACATTTCCGATTTTTCATAATCGAAATCAGCCGTGTACTGTGAACTTCGAGACCAGGAGACCAGACAAGAGGAGACGAGGCCAGACCAGACGTAAGAGAGCTATAATGACTTAAGGGAGATAATCAACCAGCGCAGAATGTTATCACCATTTGAAGTCAACAGAGCAGCGACACGGCTTTCATTTATCACCAGAAAGAGACGGCCGGCTACGAATTGAAATGTGCAAGCAGTTAGTGTTTTCGAATTCGACATATGAGTCAGTAAAAGCTCGGCAGTTCTTCATACGGCCTCGTAATTGTAAACATAAAAGCAGCTATTCAAATATGAGTACTAACGGTATGGAAATTAGTCTACTTTCAGTCTTTTAAGATATTTTTTTTATCATAGAAGTGGAAGCTAACGTCTTGTCAGCCGGTTTGGAAAATAACCTCTCGACCATCTCCATCCTTGGATTCTTCCAATGACTAATGACTGGGATCACTTGTATGATGAAAATATCAGTAATGGTCCTCTATTAGCACGTCAAAACCAGAATTTCAGACGAAAATTGTACCGGAAGTAATTACCAATCATCTACCGACAATGGGTTGTAAATGGAACATTCAGTCTACAATATTTCTTGGTTTGTCCAAAAGGAACTTGCTACCACATCTTCGTCGTTTTCATTCCTTGTCTTTCTTGCCATCCCAGACTAAATTCTTCGTCTTTATCAAATCAGTGGATTATCAAAGATAATCACACAGTACAGCCTATACTCAAGTGTTAATTTATATTACAAGAACTTGTATTTTACATATTTACTTAGAAAATAAACATTTCATTTGGTGTGTCTATTAAGAAATCTACGCCCTGCCGCATATAATTATGGGTAACGCAGGACATTCATTTGGTGTGTATATTAAGAAGTCTACAACCTGCCGCATATAATTATGAGTAACGCAGCACACTCTTTTGCATTCTCTGAATCCTTGAGGTTAAGGTAAAATAACTTATACTCCGCAACCTAGATGGGAAATACAGAAGTGTGATTGAAATGCACGCTGTTTCTTCTACTCTTCCAATACTCTACACTTCTTTTCATCTTTTATTTTAGATAAGGTTAGGTTAGGTTACCTTAACGTCGGGATCGGGGAGGTTATATTTTGCTTTCCCAACTTGTCATAGTTTTACGATCTTTCCAAAAATGCTACTCAATTTCTATTTGGAGTTTATGAATAACACAGTAAATTTATATTTATATTTCACAGAATCAAGATTTAATAATTTGTGAATGTACCCGTCTAACGCGGCAAGTATATCCTACACACAATTTTAACAAGATGGTCAAGCCCATAGAATAGCTAGACCCCCCTGTAAGAAATGATGCTATAAGAGTGGCGTGCATGCATAAACGCTCTTTAAACAATTGTAATGACGAGATTTCTTTAAACACGAAGTTGCGGAAATTTCTCGACCCGACTATATGACCGCGAGTCTAGCTACTGTATTCACAGCGGCGTTGGCGTTGGCGTCGTCGTTGGCGAAATACGTCATCCAATCGAAAAAACTCCGTCGCACACATATATAAATATGGAACGCCGTTTCGGTCAAAATTATTTCAATGAGATTTTGCTTTTGGGAAAGGTTGTTGTCTGTAGCACGGGCAGGCGTTCTTTCCTACGAGAGAAGATCTTTTCAACGAGAGATGATCTTTTCTACGAGACATGATGTTTCCTGCTAGAGATGATGTTTCCTGCTAGAGTTGACGTTTCCTGCTAGAGATGACGTTTCCTACGGGAGGTGACGTTTCCTACGGGAGGTGACGTATCCTGCGGAAGGTAACGTTTCCTACGGGAGATGACGTTTCCTACGGGGGATGACGTTTCCTACGAGAGGTGATGTTTCCTACGAGAGGTGATGTTTCCTACGAGAGGTGATGTTTCCTACGGGAGGTGATGTTTCCTACGGGAGGTGATGTTTCCTACGGGAGGTGATGTTTCCTACGGGAGGTGATGTTTCCTACGAGAGGTGATGTTTCCTAGGAGAGGTGATGTTTCCTAGGAGAGGTGATGTTTCCTAGGAGAGGTGATGTTTCCTAGGAGAGGTGATGTTTCCTAGGAGAGGTAATGTTTCCTAGGAGAGGTAATGTTTCCTACGAGAGGTAATGTTTCCTACGAGAGGTAATGTTTCCTACGAGAGGTAATGTTTCCTACGGGAGGTGATGTTTCCTACGGGAGGTGATGTTTCCTACGGGAGGTGATGTTTCCTACGGGAGGTGATGTTTCCTACGGGAGGTGATGTTTCCTACGGGAGGTGATGTTTCCTACGGGAGGTGATGTTTCCTACGGGAGGTGATGTTTCCTACGGGAGGTGATGTTTTCTACGGCAGGTGATGTTTCCTACGGGAGGTGATGTTTCCTACGTGAGATGACGTAGGTACGTGGTTCAGTAAAAAAATCAAACTCCGATTTAACTTAATTTATCCTGAATAATTTAGATAATTTCAAGCTTTTCAGTTTTTTATTTCAACCACCCTTTAGACTTAAAATTATTTCAAAAGTTACACGAGTTAAGTATAGGTGGCAGGTACCTCTCCGTGAACAAAGTTCACTAGATGGTTTAAAGCTTTAAGGGCTCAGAATATTTATCAAAAAACGTGCTTTACACTGTAAACTGTTTTATAAAGACGTGTGATAAAAATTCCAGCTCCACACTTCAAAATAGGAAATCGCAGTTTTTGGGAAAATGAATTAAATCTCAATATTTATTTAATGGAAACGCGGATTAAGTTTTTACATAGATCTTTGGATGGCCTAGCTTATGCTGAAAATTTAGACACTAAAGATTTAGATAAATTCCCATTCTGGAAGAAATGCAACTCCCGCAACTTCGACCCCACCAGCCGTAATATTGTAATTTTTAATGTAAAATTAACCAGCACTTTTTAGCTAGACCCAACCCTAGTGGGGTCTAGGTACTGTATTCACTGCGGCGTTCGCGTTGTACAAGAAGACGAAATACGTCGTCGAATACAAAAATCTTTCGTCCTCTTACCTCTCCGAGTGAACTTTTAGTTCACGGAGAGGTTCTGTCTGTTACGTCATCGAATTGGAAAAACTTTCGTCTTCTTACCTCTCCGACTGAACTTTTAGTTCGTGGAGAGGTTCTGTCTGTGTGTGACGTCGGCGCTTAATTCTCCAATAAAATTCGAATATACAGTTATTAGCTTCTACCTTGCTGTAAACATACATCCACCACAGCTCATTGAAGAGCAGCAACCTTTACTCGCTTCTTAGTTTATAATGATAATAGAACGCCTTATATAGTATCTTTTGGATTCGAGTCTATTTTAGCCTTCTGAGGTTATAGCTTTTACTGAATTGAAGCGTAATATTCCATTAAATTAAAATTAAAACTGATTAAATGATTTAACTTAATCTAAAAACCAATGTTGCTGAAACATAAATTTAATATGAAAGACATTTTCGAAGATATTCAATATTTTCTTATAGGTTGATTAGATAAAGGCGTGTTTTCACGGGTGTCCAAGATAAAATGAATTAATAAATTTTAGATATTAAGGTGAGTTTTCACGAGTATCCAAGTTTAAAATTAATAAAGATTAGATATAAAGGCGTGTTCACAGGGTATCCAAGAGAATAGATATAAAGGCTCGTTCGCACGAGTATCCAAGTTAAAATGACAAAGATAATATACAAATGCCCGTTCGCACGGGTATCTAAATTAAAAATGAATAAATATAAGATATAAAGCCGCGTTCACACGGGCATCCAAGATAAATTAATAAAGATTAGATATAAATCCGCGTTCAGACTGGTATCAAAGAAAAATTAAGATTAGATATAAAGCCGCGTACACACGGGTATCCAAGATAAATTAATAACGATTAGATATAAAGTCGCTTTCACACGGGTATCCAAGATAAATAAAAATGACTACATATACACGCGTTCACACGGGTATCCAAGATAAATTAATAAAGATTAGATATGAAGACGCGTTCACAGGTAGCCAAGTTGATAAACTTGATTTGAAAAACAGGATTTGAAAAACAGGATTTGAAAAACAGGATTTGAAAAACAGGACTTGAAAAACAGGATTTGAAAAACAGGATTTGAAAAACAGGATTTGAAAAACAGGATTTGAAAAACAGGATTTGAAAAACAGGATTTGAAAAACAGGATTTGAAAAACAGGATTTGAAAAACAGGATTTGAAAAACAGGATTTGAAAAACAGGATTTGAAAAACAGGATTTGAAAAACAGGATTTGAAAAACAGGATTTGAAAAACAGGATTTGAAAAACAGGATTTGAAAAACAGGATTTGAAAAACAGGATTTGAAAAACAGGATTTGTAAAACAAGATTTGTAAAACAAGATTTGAAAAACATGATTTGAAAAACTTTACGCAATTCGGGTTTAAAGGAATCTCGAAACGCCATTCAAATTGTTCAAAGAGGTTTATGCATGCATAACAAGCCCCTGCTAAAGCATAATTCTTTTCAGCCTCTTTTACAATGTCATGGGTCTAGCTATTCCTATGGGGCTTGACCATCTTGTTTAAACTAGGAATTTAAAAAATATGTTAAATTATTGACAGAAACTAGTCGTTCTCTGATAAATAATTTCTTGTGTCTGTATAATCTCCTTCGATTCCTAAATGGGCTTTCAAATGTTACTTAAAATCCAATTTTTCGGAATTTTTCTCTGAAGAGGCCATGATGTGTTGCCAATGTGAGGGATAAATCCCTTTTGGCGGGATTTTCCAACCTTTTTTTGGGACCCGTTGGGATAAAGGGATTTTTTTTCGAAAATTAGGCGAATTGGCGGCATTTCCGATATTCCCCGATTTTTTTTTTTTTTTTTTTTTTTTTTTTTTTTTTTTAAGGGGGAAAATGAAATGAGAAATCGAGAATTGTTGAAATACTTGGAAAGTTGGAATAAGCAAAGGAGAAAGTTCTTAGTTGTAAAAACCCTCCCTCTGTTATGTGTAAGATAAGTAGATGAGGGAGAGGGCATGGGGATGAAATTAGCTGGGTACCGCACTGAGTTTCCAAAGCTTGGGGAGTCAAGGAAAGAGGCTTTATTTATTTATTTCAGAAAATGAGCCGTTAAAAGCACTTGTTTCTATTGAAGATGTTGCCTTTTTCAAGGTTGAGTCAAAGTATAGATTATATAAACTTTTGCCAATCTTGAAACCACCAAAAAGAACTGTTAAATAGAGCCTTTTTCTATGGAAGATGTTGCAAAAAAAAAAAAAAAAAAAAAAAAAAAGTCTTTGGCCCACACGGAAACATATTGAACCTGTTTTCTGTAGACTTTTAAGAGGGGGCGGAGCTAAAAGAGCGTGCGGGTTGGGCGGGTAAATTTAGTAAGCGACTGTGGGTTTTTCGACTTTCAAACATTGGCAACACATTTTTCCGAATAAAAGTAGTAACATCGGGTCAAGCTTGTTGAGTTTTATTTTTCGAAACGGTATTTAGCAATGGTCCCCAAGATAATATTTATTTTAATATTTTTCTTGTTGTTTCATTATTGTTACGCTAATGATGTAAATGATTATTTGAGGGAACTAGGAACGTGGGTCCAATCTTTAATAAGATGTCGATATAACGATGATATAAATGTTATCGACATTTTTCACCGACGTCTGGAAGCTCATTGTCGTATAATAAGTAGTTTTATAGCATCGTTACTAAACGTTGAAGATCGTGCGGAATCAGAGAGATTGAACGAAATTTTAACTTATTTATATAATCGATTAATAGAAATAAAGGAAGAATTTCAAGTAACTCTAAACAGTCAAGTTGATGTAATTTCAGACCCTTATAATTGTCCTATAATTCGAAGTGGAGTAGTTGGTCGACCGGCATAGCAGAGATCAAATAACTCGGTGCAGTGAAAACCTTCATTTATCATGGCAAAGAACGTCCGAGGTTCTGGGCATAAGCGTTAGTACCTTATATCGGCGTCGATATGCATTTAACATACCACAGAGGGAAGAAATAACCAATGCTTGACGAAATTATAATGATCATATTAAGAAATACGCATAATGTCGGTGAAACGTATTTGATTGGTGGACTCAGAAGTCTTGGATTGCGTGGAAGAGTGCCACGATGGAGAATTAGAGAAAGGTTAAATATCTTGGATCCAGTTGGAAGAGCACTGCGAAGAAGAGAGCCAATTCTGAGAAGAAACTATAAAGTTAAAGGATCGAATGCTTTATGGTGAGAAATATACGTCTTTATAATTCTTCCTTCCTCCGTGATGCGTCACATAACAGATGTGTTTTATGAAACCACTCTTAAATAAAATCTCGCATTCGATTTAGCGAAACCTATCAGACAATTTCTACAAATTTACGGATCTAGACTCGAGAGCGCTCTCAGAGCATACCTTTAGCATGATCCATTTACTAATTTCCGATATCTCCATAAAGTTTATATATCTTTGCAGCAATTTTCTAAAAAAAGACAATCTGGAGAAAACGCGTGTTTTATTTGATTCTGCTCTGCCCAGAATACCTCCGCTAGCTCCGGGATTTTAAGACGTCAGAGGGCAAATCTCGAGCGCTCCGAGATCAGTCAAATGGAAATCGCTATTTAATTTATTTTTCAGTGATGTAATTCCGAGGGGGTCGGACATTCGCTACAAAATGTACGGAATTTTATTTGTGATTTGAATTTTCGTCGCAATTTGAAATCTTCCAAGTTTATTTTTTACTATCGAATTTCTTTATTTCTTGTAGGATTTCTTTTTCTTATTGCATTTCTTGATTTATTTTTGGATTTCTTGGTTTATCTATTTTTTTTGGAAAACGTAGAAAAAACATTGTACTAAACGTTTTTGTGATCAAGAGTTAGTGGGCTTTGTAATAATATATATAGTTGGGAATTTATCATTTCCATATGCCTTTCGCGCCATTAAAAAAAAAAAAAAAAAAAAAAAAATGGAATAATTTGGACACTACCAATGGAATCTGCACCTTATTTTACGTATTATAATAGTATAACTTTATATAACTTTAACGATTATATTGAAAGTTACTCAAATTTATGTCAATGGAGACAAACTCGTTAAAACTGCAGGCAAATAACAGGGGGTAGTGGTCCAGCCCACGTATTTAAAAAACTACTTAAAATTTCTCAGTTGTGATCTTAAATATTACTTTCAGAAGAAAGCGCGTGTAAAATTTTATAAAAATCGCCGAACCCATGGTGATATGATATGCTGAGTTCACGTGGAATGACGCGGTCGAGTTATCAAATTCCTCGCCAAATAAATTTTAAATCATATCTTGAATTATTAAATAACGTTCTGGATAGAAAGATTTGGTTTATTAGCAGCACTGTTATTTTCAACTGTTATACTAGAGGCTCATTTGTTTATTCCACACTGGAAGGTCAGCACGCGCAAAGCTAGCTTACCCTTTATCTCAATGTAAACACATTTTAAAGATAAGGGCTAACATAGCTTTATACATGTACAATACATGCAAACCAAAAAATTCCTCCAAAAATGGAAAGTCACTTCAAACGCATTGAAATGCGTCCCACTTGACGAAAAGCCCCTATTTAAGCATGCATGGTATCATGAATAGAACTTGGACATCACTCTAGGCAAGTGTATAGAAGGGACGTGGAGGACCTGCTGTCAAAAATTTTGATTGAGATTTGGACTTTGGAGCCAGCCCGAGTGGAAAGGAAATGTTCTAGAAAAGCTTTAATTCTCAGATTATGGTCAGATTTCTTTATTTGTCGCGGATTTCATGATTTCTTGGAGGATCTCTTGATTTCTCTTCGGATTTTTAAATTTCGTGATTCAGATTTTAATTTTAGATGTGATTTTTTTTCCCGGATATTGTTATTTTTTCCGGATTTCACGATTTTGAAAAAAAGTCTTCGGGTTTTCACAAAATCCAAAAATCAGTGTAGGATATTTAAACAGATTTTGGATTTTTGTTAGGATTTCGTGGGAAGTGTACGGGATTTTTTTTTACCTAAAGTAATGGTGTTTTCTACTATAGTTACAACCGCGATCTGACTAAAGTCGCTTTACCTCATTGAAGATTACTCTATGTAGTTATATTAACTTATATGCATAGTTTTCGATAAAGGGGCAAATGAAAATTCTACCCCTCTTTCCCAGCTTCGCTTCCATTTCAGGGCTGTCAGGAGCAGTTCAAAACAGAGCAGTTCCAAAACAGAATTTCTAGCCTTTCTCTCTGCTTCAGTTTACACTCACAAATGGTTGGCTACACCGGGGGAACGGCTTATACCCCCTTTAGTGAAAACTATGTACATCAACATTATTATCTAATAAATTGTCATTGGAGAGTCTAGCAACACGTCTTTTTCCGTTGTCGCCCATTCCAAAAAATCCCGGAAACTTTGCACAAAATCCAAAGAAAAATAAAAATCCGCTTAAAAATCCGACGTGGATTTTATGAAAATCCGGAGATTTAAAATCGTGAAATCCAGGAAAAAATAACGATATCCCGGAGAACAGGGTTTCGACAAGAAATGAAGAAATCCGATAAGGAATGAAAAAATTTGATAAGAAATGAAGAAATCTGATAAGAAATGAAAAAATCCTATAAGAAATGAAAAAATCCGATAAGAAATGAAGAAATCCGAATAGTGTTATAAATTGAAGTATGGCATTAGTAAATTTTTATAAACCCCGAAGTTCTAAAATGTATGAACGGACCCTCGATTGGGAAGAGAACGGAAACTTTGCAAAAACGCTCTGGTATCAATAGTTAGGGTTTTTACCCGCGCCTAACCCCTCCCTGTTTACGGACTCTCCTAGTTTCTAGGTTCAATACAATAGAAGAATGCCCCCCCCCCCCGTTGTCTGTCTCACGCGGGTCGGAAAAATATCAGAACTATGTAAAACCTTGAAACTACAACATGTACATTTTCTCGCGAAATAATATTCTTAGTAAACACTATGAACAATTAAATTATTTATGTTAAACTAAAGAATAGCTTTAATTTGCTACCCGTCAACATCGAACCGATTTCTTAAACATGACGCAAATATATTAATTAAAAGAAAACTTAATTAATAAGGTGGTCATCCCTTTTGGAAAAATAACAATTAGAAAATAGGAAATCTTTAAAGATTTCAAATTCCGAGGAAAAATCAAGAAATCAGAAATAATATTACGGATTTTGAAATCCCGTACATTTTGTCTCGAATGTCCTACCCCTCGGCCTCTTCTAAAAATTTCTATAGAGAACCAGTATTTCCCACGTAAAATTTTACCTAAAGCAACCGGGACGGTGTTTCTACTATAGTGGCGCGTTCTATTATATTTTTAATTTCACGCGGAAACTTGTTTCCAGTGAAATTTATAAAACGGGCACAGAATCAAGGTCAAAAACGTGTCGACGTGTTGCCGCTGTCTCCGCGTTGCCGCGGTTGGATAGGTTACTTTTACGGGATGTTTCATGCTATTTCGTTAGAGATAACCACGTTCCATCGCAGTCCGATGTAGCTACTACTTTAGGATAATTCACCCTACTCGCCAGAGATAATATAGCGTCGCGAGTCTCTGGAACCCAAGAGCCGTAGCGGACATACGGTTTACGTTAGAAAATCTAAGAAAAACACTATTACAGCAACATTTTCAGGAGTCGTGTCCGAGACTATTACTAAGCGCCGAGTAAAATTTAACGGCCTCTCGTCTAGTGAATCTTACCGGGCTAGTGCATTTTTTTAGCCACACCACTTCAGTGGTGTAGGCTCTTACTATGACCCGTGCTGTCTGAAGTCTGAAGTCAGATGTCCCAAGAAATGACGAAAATCGTCATCGAGTAGAAAAATGAGTAATCGTGTAGGTTTAAACCACAAATAACGCATAAATAGCTTTTAAGTAAATGTAAATTACTAATTACTACATTAATTTGACTGAACAAAGTAATGAAATACATTCGTCTACTCATTCTCTTTCCATCTATCCTATTACATTTTTTTTTATCCTTTTTGACCCCACCAGGGTTCGAACCTGGATTGTAATTGATTATTAAATTTGCGTATATTTGACGGCTTTAACCGCTCGAAAACGGCACTATGACTAAAGTTTGCCACACGTTCTATATAAGCAAATATTAAATTATTTTTAAACCAAGAAACAGGAAGTCGCGTATGACAAAACCAAGCTAAAAAATCTTTTAAAACTTGGAGGATGGAAAACATTAAAAACAATGGAGGATGCCAAACTTATAACATGGAGGATGCTTATTTAAAAATAAGGTTTGACTTGAAAAATGAAAAGGTTTGACTTGAAAAATGAAAAGGTTTGACTTGAAAAATGAAAAGGTTTGACTTGAAAAATGAAAAGGTTTGACTTGAAAAATGAAAAGGTTTGACTTGAAAAATGAAAAAGTTTGACTTGAAAAATGAAAAAGTTTGACTTGAAAAATGAAAAAGTTTGACTTGAAAAATGAAAAAGTTTGACTTGAAAATGAAAAAGTTTGACTTGAAAATGAAAAAGTTTGACTTGAAAATGAAAAAGTTTGACTTGAAAAATGAAAAAGTTTGACTTGAAAAATGAAAAAGTTTAACTTGAAAAATGAAAAAGTTTGACTTGAAATATGAAAAAGTTTGACTTGAAATATGAAAAAGTTTGACTTGAAATATGAAAAAGTTTGACTTGAAATATGAAAAAGTTTGACTTGAAATATGAAAAAGTTTGACTTGAAATATGAAAAAGTTTGACTTGAAATATGAAAAAGTTTGACTTGAAAAATGAAAAAGTTTGACTTGAAAAATGAAAAAGTTTGACTTGAAATATGAAGGAGTCGTGTCCGAGACTATTACTAAGCGCCGAGTAAAATTTAACGGCCTCTCGTCTAGTGAATCTTACCGGGCTAGTGCATTTTTTTAGCCACACCACTTCAGTGGTGTAGGCTCTTACTATGACCCGTGCTGTCTGAAGTCTGAAGTCAGATGTCCCAAGAAATGACGAAAATCGTCATCGAGTAGAAAAATGAGTAATCGTGTAGGTTTAAACCACAAATAACGCATAAATAGCTTTTAAGTAAATGTAAATTACTAATTACTACATTAATTTGACTGAACAAAGTAATGAAATACATTCGTCTACTCATTCTCTTTCCATCTATCCTATTACATTTTTTTTTTATCCTTTTTGACCCCACCAGGGTTCGAACCTGGATTGTAATTGATTATTAAATTTGGGTATATTTGACGGCTTTAACCGCTCGAAAACGGCACTATGACTAAAGTTTGCCACACGTTCTATATAAGCAAATATTAAATTATTTTTAAACCAAGAAACAGGAAGTCGCGTATGACAAAACCAAGCTAAAAAATCTTTTAAAACTTGGAGGATGGAAAACATTAAAAACAATGGAGGATGCCAAACTTATAACATGGAGGATGCTTATTTAAAAATAAAGTTTGACTTGAAAAATGAAAAAGTTTGACTTGAAAAATAAAAAAGTTTGACTTGAAATATGAAAAAGTTTGACTTGAAATATGAAAAAGTTTGACTTGAAATATGAAAAAGTTTGACTTGAAATATGAAAAAGTTTGACTTGAAATATGAAAAAGTTTGACTTGAAATATGAAAAAGTTTGACTTGAAAAATGAAAAAGTTTGACTTGAAAAATGAAAAAGTTTGACTTGAAAAATGAAAAAGTTTGACTTGAAAAATGAAAAAGTTTGACTTGAAATATGAAGGAGTCGTGTCCGAGACTATTACTAAGCGCCGAGTAAAATTTAACGGCCTCTCGTCTAGTGAATCTTACCGGGCTAGTGCATTTTTTTAGCCACACCACTTCAGTGGTGTAGGCTCTTACTATGACCCGTGCTGTCTGAAGTCTGAAGTCAGATGTCCCAAGAAATGACGAAAATCGTCATCGAGTAGAAAAATGAGTAATCGTGTAGGTTTAAACCACAAATAACGCATAAATAGCTTTTAAGTAAATGTAAATTACTAATTACTACATTAATTTGACTGAACAAAGTAATGAAATACATTCGTCTACTCATTCTCTTTCCATCTATCCTATTACATTTTTTTTTATCCTTTTTGACCCCACCAGGGTTCGAACCTGGATTGTAATTGATTATAAAATTTGGGTATATTTGACGGCTTTAACCGCTCGAAAACGGCACTATGACTAAAGTTTGCCATACGTTCTATATAAGCAAATATTAAATTATTTTTAAACCAAGAAACAGGAAGTCGCGTATGACAAAACCAAGCTAAAAAATCTTTTAAAACTTGGAGGATGGAAAACATTAAAAACAATGGAGGATGCCAAACTTATAACATGGAGGATGCTTATTTAAAAATAAAGTTTGACTTGAAAAATGAAAAAGTTTGACTTGAAAAATGAAAAAGTTTGACTTGAAAATGAAAAAGTTTGACTTGAAAATGAAAAAGTTTGACTTGAAAATGAAAAAGTTTGACTTGAAAAATGAAAAAGTTTGACTTGAAAAATGAAAAAGTTTGACTTGAAAAATGAAAAAGTTTGACTTGAAAAATGAAAAAGTTTGACTTGAAAAATGAAAAAGTTTGACTTGAAAAATGAAAAAGTTTGACTTGAAATATGAAAAAGTTTGACTTGAAAAATGAAAAAGTTTGACTTGAAAAATGAAAAAGTTTGACTTGAAAAATGAAAAAGTGACTTGAAAAATGAAAAAGTTTGACTTGAAAAATGAAAAAGTTTGACTTGAAAAATGAAAAAGTTTGACTTGAAAAATGAAAAAGTTTGACTTGAAATATGAAAAAGTTTGACTTGAAAAATGAAAAAGTTTGACTTGAAATATGAAGGAGTCGTGTCCGAGACTATTACTAAGCGCCGAGTAAAATTTAACGGCCTCTCGTCTAGTGAATCTTACCGGGCTAGTGCATTTTTTTAGCCACACCACTTCAGTGGTGTAGGCTCTTACTATGACCCGTGCTGTCTGAAGTCTGAAGTCTGAAGTCAGATGTCCCAAGAAATGACGAAAATCGTCATCGAGTAGAAAAATGAGTAATCGTGTAGGTTTAAACCACAAATAACGCATAAATAGCTTTTAAGTAAATGTAAATTACTAATTAATACATTAATTTGACTGAACAAAGTAATGAAATACATTCGTCTACTCATTCTCTTTCCATCTATCCTATTACATTTTTTTTTTTATCCTTTTTGACCCCACCAGGGTTCGAACCTGGATTGTAATTGATTATTAAATTTGGGTATATTTGACGGCTTTAACCGCTCGAAAACGGCACTATGACTAAAGTTTGCCACACGTTCTATATAAGCAAATATTAAATTATTTTTAAACCAAGAAACAGGAAGTCGCGTATGACAAAACCAAGCTAAAAAATCTTTTAAAACTTGGAGGATGGAAAACATTAAAAACAATGGAGGATGCCAAACTTATAACATGGAGGATGCTTATTTAAAAATAAAGTTTGACTTGAAAAATGAAAAGGTTTGACTTGAAAAATGAAAAAGTTTGACTTGAAAAATGAAAAAGTTTGACTTGAAAAATGAAAAAGTTTGACTTGAAAAATGAAAAAGTTTGACTTGAAAAATGAAAAAGTTTGACTTGAAAAATGAAAAAGTTTGACTTGAAAAATGAAAAAGTTTGACTTGAAAAATGAAAAAGTTTGACTTGAAAAATGAAAAAGTTTGACTTGAAAAATGAAAAAGTTTGACTTGAAATATGAAAAAGTTTGACTTGAAATATGAAAAAGTTTGACTTGAAATATGAAAAAGTTTGACTTGAAATATGAAAAAGTTTGACTTGAAATATGAAAAAGTTTGACTTGAAATATGAAAAAGTTTGACTTGAAATATGAAAAAGTTTGACTTGAAATATGAAAAAGTTTGACTTGAAAAATGAAAAAGTTTGACTTGAAAAATGAAAAAGTTTGACTTGAAATATGAAGGAGTCGTGTCCGAGACTATTACTAAGCGCCGAGTAAAATTTAACGGCCTCTCGTCTAGTGAATCTTACCGGGCTAGTGCATTTTTTTAGCCACACCACTTCAGTGGTGTAGGCTCTTACTATGACCCGTGCTGTCTGAAGTCTGAAGTCTGAAGTCAGATGTCCCAAGAAATGACGAAAATCGTCATCGAGTAGAAAAATGAGTAATCGTGTAGGTTTAAACCACAAATAACGCATAAATAGCTTTTAAGTAAATGTAAATTACTAATTACTACATTAATTTGACTGAACAAAGTAATGAAATACATTCGTCTACTCATTCTCTTTCCATCTATCCTATTACATTTTTTTTTATCCTTTTTGACCCCACCAGGGTTCGAACCTGGATTGTAATTGATTATTAAATTTGGGTATATTTGACGGCTTTAACCGCTCGAAAACGGCACTATGACTAAAGTTTGCCACACGTTCTATATAAGCAAATATTAAATTATTTTTAAACCAAGAAACAGGAAGTCGCGTATGACAAAACCAAGCTAAAAAATCTTTTAAAACTTGGAGGATGGAAAACATTAAAAACAATGGAGGATGCCAAACTTATAACATGGAGGATGCTTATTTAAAAATAAGGTTTGACTTGAAAAATGAAAAGGTTTGACTTGAAAAATGAAAAGGTTTGACTTGAAAAATGAAAAGGTTTGTCTTGAAAAATGAAAAGGTTTGACTTGAAAAATGAAAAGGTTTGACTTGAAAAATGAAAAGGTTTGACTTGAAAAATGAAAAAGTTTGACTTGAAAAATGAAAAAGTTTGACTTGAAAAATGAAAAAGTTTGACTTGAAAAATGAAAAAGTTTGACTTGAAAAATGAAAAAGTTTGACTTGAAAATGAAAAAGTTTGACTTGAAAATGAAAAAGTTTGACTTGAAAATGAAAAAGTTTGACTTGAAAAATGAAAAAGTTTGACTTGAAAAATGAAAAAGTTTGACTTGAAAAATGAAAAAGTTTGACTTGAAATATGAAAAAGTTTGACTTGAAATATGAAGGAGTCGTGTCCGAGACTATTACTAAGCGCCGAGTAAAATTTAACGGCCTCTCGTCTAGTGAATCTTACCGGGCTAGTGCATTTTTTAGCCACACCACTTCAGTGGTGTAGGCTCTTACTATGACCCGTGCTGTCTGAAGTCTGAAGTCTGAAGTCAGATGTCCCAAGAAATGACGAAAATCGTCATCGAGTAGAAAAATGAGTAATCGTGTAGGTTTAAACCACAAATAACGCATAAATAGCTTTTAAGTAAATGTAAATTACTAATTACTACATTAATTTGACTGAACAAAGTAATGAAATACATTCGTCTACTCATTCTCTTTCCATCTATCCTATTACATTTTTTTTTATCCTTTTTGACCCCACCAGGGTTCGAACCTGGATTGTAATTGATTATTAAATTTGGGTATATTTGACGGCTTTAACCGCTCGAAAACGGCACTATGACTAAAGTTTGCCACACGTTCTATATAAGCAAATATTAAATTATTTTTAAACCAAGAAACAGGAAGTCGCGTATGACAAAACCAAGCTAAAAAATCTTTTAAAACTTGGAGGATGGAAAACATTAAAAACAATGGAGGATGCCAAACTTATAACATGGAGGATGCTTATTTAAAAATAAAGTTTGACTTGAAAAATGAAAAAGTTTGACTCGAAAAATGAAAAAGTTTGACTTGAAAATGAAAAAGTTTGACTTGAAAATGAAAAAGTTTGACTTGAAAATGAAAAAGTTTGACTTGAAAATGAAAAAGTTTGACTTGAAAATGAAAAAGTTTGACTTGAAAAATGAAAAAGTTTGACTTGAAAAATGAAAAAGTTTGACTTGAAAAATGAAAAAGTTTGACTTGAAAAATGAAAAAGTTTGACTTGAAAAATGAAAAAGTTTGACTTGAAAAATGAAAAAGTTTGACTTGAAAAATGAAAAAGTTTGACTTGAAAAATGAAAAAGTTTGACTTGAAATATGAAAAAGTTTGACTTGAAAATGAAAAAGTTTGACTTGAAAATGAAAAAGTTTGACTTGAAAATGAAAAAGTTTGACTTGAAAAATGAAAAAGTTTGACTTGAAAAATGAAAAAGTTTGACTTGAAAAATGAAAAAGTTTGACTTGAAAAATGAAAAAGTTTGACTTGAAATATGAAAAAGTTTGACTTGAAATATGAAAAAGTTTGACTTGAAATATGAAGGAGTCGTGTCCGAGACTATTACTAAGCGCCGAGTAAAATTTAACGGCCTCTCGTCTAGTGAATCTTACCGGGCTAGTGCATTTTTTTAGCCACACCACTTCAGTGGTGTAGGCTCTTACTATGACCCGTGCTGTCTGAAGTCTGAAGTCTGAAGTCAGATGTCCCAAGAAATGACGAAAATCGTCATCGAGTAGAAAAATGAGTAATCGTGTAGGTTTAAACCACAAATAACGCATAAATAGCTTTTAAGTAAATGTAAATTACTAATTACTACATTAATTTGACTGAACAAAGTAATGAAATACATTCGTCTACTCATTCTCTTTCCATCTATCCTATTACATTTTTTTTTATCCTTTTTGACCCCACCAGGGTTCGAACCTGGATTGTAATTGATTATTATATTTGGGTATATTTGACGGCTTTAACCGCTCGAAAACGGCACTATGACTAAAGTTTGCCACACGTTCTATATAAGCAAATATTAAATTATTTTTAAACCAAGAAACAGGAAGTCGCGTATGACAAAACCAAGCTAAAAAATCTTTTAAAACTTGGAGGATGGAAAACATTAAAAACAATGGAGGATGCCAAACTTATAACATGGAGGATGCTTATTTAAAAATAAGGTTTGACTTGAAAAATGAAAAGGTTTGACTTGAAAAATGAAAAGGTTTGACTTGAAAAATGAAAAGGTTTGACTTGAAAAATGAAAAGGTTTGACTTGAAAAATGAAAAGGTTTGACTTGAAAAATGAAAAGGTTTGACTTGAAAAATGAAAAGGTTTGACTTGAAAAATGAAAAAGTTTGACTTTGTGAATTATCTGTATATATTTATGTAATTTGTTAATGTGCTTCACTTTCCCTTCAATTCACTTCCTTCACTTTCCCTTTAAAACTATTATTAGCCTCAAAAGTTTAAAATAAAATTCGTCACACTTTCCCGCAAAATTTCCCACGCACCTGCATTTCAATAGATTTTAACCCTCTCTCCCATCAATTCTTTAAGTTCAGTCCAACTGACATCTACTCCTCCCTCTCTCGCGCTCTCGTTTACTAATCCCCCAAAAACTTTCAAATCTTCCCCTCTTGTACAACGCTATCCTAATACCCTGAACTTTCAACCTTTCCCAGGTTATACTTCACTATCTTAACATTCTAAACTTTCTTCTTAACTGTACTGTATTATTTAAAACTGTACTATATTGTAAACCTAACATTTTGTCGCCAGGGCCAAGATTTTCTTGGCCACATTGTAACTTACATGCCAAATAGGCAGAATTTCTCTCGGAGCCCAAGTAAAAGGGTCTGCTCTCTAAAGAGCTCAAAAAATAAAACTTCAACTTTATATATTTTTATAAAAAGAGTAATCATTTCGAAGCAAAAATAATTACTTAGAAACTTCTAGGATAGCCTAGGAAAGAAAAGTAACTAACTCTAAATTTTTCAGTCGGTTTAGAGTCAGAAACAATCAACAGCTCTCCCAGCTATTTTAAAACCCCAAAACCAAAACAATATATCTAGTCCAGGGCGCGGGAAATCAAGAATAGGTCCCAAACCCGGCTAGATATTCTTCATGGTGTCGGAAACCACGGGAAAAAACGTGAGGACTTTTAGATTTAAATAATTAAAACAAATAGCGGTTACTTAAACAACTGGCGGAATTTAAAAAGTACTTTAAACGGAATTTAATCGGAACGCGGAGTTTAATCGGAACGCGAAATTTAATCGGAACGCGAAATTTAATCGGAACGCGGAATTTAATCGGAACGAAATTTAAACGGAACGCGGAATTACGGAATAAATAAGGTAAAAACGGACGGTCAAAACAAAATGGAACAAACAAATACGGAACCAACCGCGTCTGGAAGCGGTCTAAACACTGGTGGAGCAAACAACTCATCAAACCGAACCACTAAATCAACCGGAGCGACGGACGTCGCAAAATGCAAGGCTTTAAGGACGCCTGCACGCTCTAGTTTAACTAAAGCGACTAAAGCAATGGATGCTTTACTAAAGGACAAAAACACACCCTTGGAAGAGATCGAGGACCAGTTAACACTATTGTTAACAAGAGCGGAGACGTTGGGAAATCTGGATCAATCAATTTTGTCACTAATTAACGATCCGGACGTTTTGGAAAAGGAAGCCACGGAGGTAGAAGCGTACTACGAGAAATACAACTTTGAACCACTAAAAATCAAGGCTCAAAGAATAGTAAGAAAAGCAAACGGAGCCAACGGATCAGCGCAGGGATCAACAACCGGATCATCAAGCAACATCACCGTCATCAGGGAAGAAACCAGCAGGTTACCAACATTAGTGCTACCAAAGTTTTCGGGCGACATTACGGAATGGGCTGGATTTTGGAGCCGTTTCGAAACAACTTTCAAGGACAAACCGAAGACTACTAAGGTAGAAAAATTCAATTATTTGTATTCATTTTTGGAGGGCGATGCGAAGAAAACTTTGATCGGAATGAAAGCTACCGAGGAAAATTATGATGAGGCAATTAAAATTTTAACAGAGAGATTTGATAGGAAAGATCTTGTAATTCATACTCATGGTCGAAGGTTAATGAATTTAGAGCCAGTGTCGGACTCGAGCGATACGTTAGGCTTACGAAATTTATATGATAAAATACAATTAAACGTGAGATGTTTAAAAGGTCTAGGTGTAGAAGCCACCCTAAGTGGTACATTTATTTGTCCTCGTTTAATCGAATGCCTACCAAAAGATTTAAGATTAGAATACAGTAAAGAGCATTCAAAAGATGGGGATTGGAATTTAAAGGCGTTTACGGAATTTTTGCAAGTGGTAGTAGAAAGTCGCGAAACATGTGCCCTACTTGGGGAATCAAAAAACAAAATTCAAACGCAAACACGCTCTTACGAAAGAAGAGATAATTCATATCAAAATCATTCGCGAACGACCAATTCTTATGATAACGCGCGAAAATACGTTCCTACATCGAACGCCCTAATCACGAACGTCACCCCTCGAAGCGTCTACTGCATTTTCTGCAAAAACTCGGAACACGCTGCGACCAATTGCAATAAATACACGCTTGAGGAGAAAAGAAATACCCTTCGAAATGAAAGAAGATGTTATATCTGCTTAAAGCAAAGTCACGATGCCAGAAGATGCGATTCCATCTATCAAACCTGCCGAATTTGCAAATTTAATCATAATCAAGCTGTATGCCCGAGAAATGGTGCGCACAAGAGAAGCGAAAACCCCGTGCAGACGCGAAGCGCAAATTCCGAAGAAACAAGGACGATAAACGCGAACACAATATTCGATAACGAGAGAAGAAACGTTCTCCTACAGACCGCCCAAATCTTGATCAAAAATCCGGACTACCCTCAAGGCCAAGGATCTGGACCTTTAAAACTCGTATTGGACAATGGAAGCCAAGGAACTTTCGTTTTGAGCGAGGTTGCCGAAAAACTACAGCTACCGGTCATAGGAGAAACGAGAATCCTGGTGAGCGAATTTGGAAACCAGGCGGCCGAAGAGAAAAATAGGAAAATCGTCAGACTTACAGTTCAAAATATTTCGGACCCCGAAAAGAAAATTCAGGTAGAAGCCGTGGCCGTGCCATTCATCTGCCGAGCGCAAACTCAAGATTGCCAAGAAATCAGAGATTTCGTTCAGAAAACGGGAGTAGTACTGGCTGACGACCCGCAAATGGGGAGCATCAGTAATTCTAAAATAAGTCTATTAATCGGAGGAGATTACTATTGGGAAGTAGTAAAGGGAAAAACGGAAAGGCTTCAGCACAAGCTCGTAGCCATGGATACACTTTTTGGATGGACCATCGAAGGACCATTGAGTTCTCCAAAAACCAACGTCAAAAAGATTGAAATTAAGAATAATTTAATTACCGTAATGACAACAAAATGTCAAGCTAATGAGCTTACGGAAATAGTCAGAAACTTTTGGGATCTCGAAGCGATTGGAATACAAAACAAACCGGAAAAATTATCAGAAGGAGATGACGTTTTAGAGAAATTCGAGCGAGATGTCAAATTTAATCAAGAAGATGGTCGCTACGAAGTCAAATTCCCATGGAATACAGAAAAGGATATATTACCAAACAATCTACAATTAGCGACGAAAAGAGCTTCGAGTCTTGCCAAAAGATTCAATAAGAATCCCGAATACTACAACGCGTACAAAAACATAATAAACGAACAGCTAGAACTTGGAATAGCAGAAATTGTACCGAAAAACGAAGAAACAAGCAGGGCTGGGACGTATTATATGCCGCACCAAGGAGTCAGCCGAGCCGAAAGTCAAACTACAAAACTACGCGCGGTCTTGGACGGATCCGCTCACGAAGACGGAGTTCCATCACTCAATGATTGCCTATCGAGTGGCCCCAATCTAAATCCGGACCTCCTGCTGTTACTCCTTAGTTTCAGAACTTATCCCGTCGCAATCGTCGCGGATATAGAAAAGGCGTTTCTTCAGGTGTCACTGGCTAAAGAAGAACGAGACACTTGCAGATTTTTATGGGTACAGGAAGAAGGAAACGGCATGATTAAAGAAAACCAATTCACAACCTTACGCATGGCCAGGGTGCCATTCGGCGTGACCTCTAGTCCTTATCTATTGGCCGCGACGATTAAACATCATATCAGGAAATACCAAGCCACCGATCAGAAAGCCGTGGACATTCTCGATAGTAAACTATACGTAGACGATTTAGTCGCTGGAGATCAAGAAGTGGAGAGCGCGTTCCTACTATCAAAAAGGATGTCAATCATATTGAGCGAAGCCAATATGAACCTCAGGAAATGGCAGTCGAACTCGCCAGAATTACGTCAGAGGTGGGGAGAAGAAGCCGCCAACCCAAATACAATCACCAAATTTGAAGTCCAGACCCCCAATGGTCAGAAAATCTTAGGATTACAGTGGAATCCAAACACTGACGCTTTCAGTTTCGATCTTTCAAACCTAATCGAAATACTAAAAGAAATGAAATTCACGAAACGATTCGCGCTCAGCGCCGTATCCCAGATTTTCGACCCAATAGGAATTTTGGCTCCTTATACCATCAGAGCAAAATTTCTCCTTCAATCACTATGGGAAAAGAAAACTAAATGGGACGAAAAATTAACCGGTGAAATAGCTACAGAATTTGGAAATTGGTGCAAAGAATTACCGGAATTAAGAAAAATCGAAATACCAAGATATTATTTCGATGGAAATCAAGCGGATCAGATCATCAAAAGGGAAATCCATTGTTTTTGCGACGCAAGCACGAAGGCGTACGCCGCAGTTGTATACGTGAGGTACGAATTAAAAAATGGAAAAATCGGAGTCTCTCTCGTGACGTCAAAGTCGAGAGTGGCGCCACTTAAAAGGATCGACCCCTCAAATGAAGATCTATCGTTACCTCGATTGGAGCTAATGGGCTGCGTTTTAGGCGCACGCCTTGTCAACAATATCAAAGAAATATTTGGAACGGAAGAAATTGAGACATTCATGTGGTCAGACTCGACCATCGCGTTACATTGGGTCAAAGGATCAACCAAAGTTTGGAAACCGTTCGTCCAAAACAGAGCGGTCGAAATCCAAAAATTATCAAACCCAAAAATATGGCAACACTGCCCAGGGATACAGAATCCAGCGGATATCCCAACGAGAGGAGCTCACGCTGAAGAGTTATGCAAGAACGAGACATGGTGGCAGGGCCCCGTATGGCTCAAGAAAGAAAAATCAGAATGGCCAGTAGATAAAATGCCAGAATTAAACTCAAATCTAATTGAAAAAGAAAAACGGAAAACGATACTCGCAGTCACAACGACAGAAAAGTCGGGCATCAATAAAATAATGGATCTAAATAAATGGAACGACTTAGATAAAATACTACGAATCACCTCATACGTCATCAGAGCTATACAATATCTCAGAAAAAAGAAAACAGATGTAGGAGTAATTAAAACGGTCGAGATATTACACGCCGAAAATCTTTGGATAAGATGCGTTCAAAATGAAGATTTTCCGAAAGAAATAATTGCGTTGGAAAACAAAGAGGAAATCGAAAAAAGTTCAAAAATCGCGGAATTAAGTCCAATATTAAACCAGAATAAAATAATTTGCGTTGGAGGAAGATTATCAGAAGCCGATCTAGAATACGAAATCAAACACCCAATTATTTTAAAGAAAGAACAGCGATTAGCCAGATTAATCATGGATCGATGTCATTATCAAATGATGCACGGTGGAATACAGAGCACGCTGACGCAGTCACGTGAGAAATATTGGGTCACCGCAGGAAGACAGCTCGCTAGAAAATCCGTCAAAAGCTGCCTTCAATGTAGAAAAGCCGGAGTTAAACCAGGGGACGCCCCCACGGCCCCCCTTCCAAAAGATCGAATCGAACAATCGCCAAGCTTCGAAATCGTCGGAATCGATTTCGCCGGGCCCCTGTACGTCAAAGTACCAGGGGGCGGAGTGGAAAAATCGTATATTTGCCTCTTCACGTGCGCCGTGACAAGGGCGATACACCTGGAACTAGTGACGTCATTAAATACGAAAGATTTTTTGTTGGCGTTCACGCGGATGATCTCTAGGCGAGGAATACCCCGTAAAGTTTATACGGACAACGCCAAAACTTTTAACCGAGCAAGCAAGGATTTAGGAAAGATTTGGCAAAATTTAAAGAGTGATGATGTAATAAACTTCTACGGCAAAAAAGGAATCACTTGGCATTTCATAGTGGAGAGAGCCGCTTGGTACGGCGGATGGTGGGAGATCTTAGTTAAAAGCACGAAATCAATCTTAAAGAAAAATTTGGGTAACGCGTCGCTTACACACGTGGAGATGGAAACCATATTAGTTGAAACGGAGGCTGCCATCAACTCAAGACCTATAACATACGTTAGCAGCGAAGCCAATGATCCTCAACCTTTAACCCCCTCACACTTTCTAATTGGAAAGAGACTTATAAGTTTGCCCCCCCAAATAATAAAAAACGAAAAGGGACCTAAAACTCAAACTGATATGAATAACAGGCTAAAGTATCGCTCCGCTCTAATGACCAGATTATGGAATAGGTGGAAAAAGGAATATTTATTAGAACTTAGATCAGCACACAAAATTAAATTAGCTACAACCAAATCAAAAATTAAAATCGGAGATGTAATGATGATTAATGATGCCAATATTCAAAAACATTTATGGAAGTTAGGAGTTGTGGTAGAGGTATTCGAGGGTAGGGACGGGATCATAAGATCTTGTATGGTTAGAACTTCAAATGGACATTTAATTAGAAGGCCTATCCAATTATTATACGCGTTAGAGATAGACGCGATATCTGTACGCGAAAATTCGGAAAATCAAAATGTATAAAAACAAATAGTAAAATTAAAATTAAAAATGAAAACTAAAAGGAAACATTAAAATTAACTATCTAACAATTTAACTTTAAAAAATGTATACTTTTATGTAATAACAATAATGATTTCTAAACTACTTCTAAATTTAAAAACCTAACACTAAAAGCATTATAACAGTAACTATGTAACACCTAATAAAACTGTATAAATTTAAGCAATTTTTTGTACCGTGCCCATTGTGGAATCTGGAAATACTAATGTATTTCGGGGCGGAGTGTGAATTATCTGTATATATTTATGTAATTTGTTAATGTGCTTCACTTTCCCTTCAATTCACTTCCTTCACTTTCCCTTTAAAACTATTATTAGCCTCAAAAGTTTAAAATAAAATTCGTCACACTTTCCCGCAAAATTTCCCACGCACCTGCATTTCAATAGATTTTAACCCTCTCTCCCGTCAATTCTTTAAGTTCAGTCCAACTGACATCTACTCCTCCCTCTCTCGCGCTCTCGTTTACTAATCCCCCAAAAACTTTCAAATCTTCCCCTCTTGTACAACGCTATCCTAATACCCTGAACTTTCAACCTTTCCCAGGTTATACTTCACTATCTTAACATTCTAAACTTTCTTCTTAACTGTACTGTATTATTTAAAACTGTACTATATTGTAAACCTAACATTTTGTCGCCAGGGCCAAGATTTTCTTGGCCACATTGTAACTTACATGCCAAATAGGCAGAATTTCTCTCGGAGCCCAAGTAAAAGGGTCTGCTCTCTAAAGAGCTCAAAAAATAAAACTTCAACTTTATATATTTTTATAAAAAGAGTAATCATTTCGAAGCAAAAATAATTACTTAGAAACTTCTAGGATAGCCTAGGAAAGAAAAGTAACTAACTCTAAATTTTTCAGTCGGTTTAGAGTCAGAAACAATCAACAGCTCTCCCAGCTATTTTAAAACCCCAAAACCAAAACAATATATCTAGTCCAGGGCGCGGGAAATCAAGAATAGGTCCCAAACCCGGCTAGATATTCTTCAGACTTGAAAAATGAAAAAGTTTGACTTGAAAAATGAAAAAGTTTGACTTGAAAAATGTAAAAGTTTGACTTGAAAATGAAAAAGTTTGACTTGAAAATGAAAAAGTTTGACTTGAAAATGAAAAAGTTTGACTTGAAAAATGAAAAAGTTTGACTTGAAAAATGAAAAAGTTTGACTTGAAAAATGAAAAAGTTTGACTTGAAAAATGAAAAAGTTTGACTTGAAAAATGAAAAAGTTTGACTTGAAAAATGAAAAAGTTTGACTTGAAAAATGAAAAAGTTTGACTTGAAATATGAAAAAGTTTGACTTGAAATATGAAAAAGTTTGACTTGAAATATGAAGGAGTCGTGTCCGAGACTATTACTAAGCGCCGAGTAAAATTTAACGGCCTCTCGTCTAGTGAATCTTACCGGGCTAGTGCATTTTTTTAGCCACACCACTTCAGTGGTGTAGGCTCTTACTATGACCCGTGCTGTCTGAAGTCTGAAGTCTGAAGTCAGATGTCCCAAGAAATGACGAAAATCGTCATCGAGTAGAAAAATGAGTAATCGTGTAGGTTTAAACCACAAATAACGCATAAATAGCTTTTAAGTAAATGTAAATTACTAATTACTACATTAATTTGACTGAACAAAGTAATGAAATACATTCGTCTACTCATTCTCTTTCCATCTATCCTATTACATTTTTTTTTATCCTTTTTGACCCCACCAGGGTTCGAACCTGGATTGTAATTGATTATTAAATTTGGGTATATTTGACGGCTTTAACCGCTCGAAAACGGCACTATGACTAAAGTTTGCCACACGTTCTATATAAGCAAATATTAAATTATTTTTAAACCAAGAAACAGGAAGTCGCGTATGACAAAACCAAGCTAAAAAATCTTTTAAAACTTGGAGGATGGAAAACATTAAAAACAATGGAGGATGCCAAACTTATAACATGGAGGATGCTTATTTAAAAATAAGGTTTGACTTGAAAAATGAAAAGGTTTGACTTGAAAAATGAAAAGGTTTGACTTGAAAAATGAAAAGGTTTGACTTGAAAAATGAAAAGGTTTGACTTGAAAAATGAAAAAGTTTGACTTGAAAAATGAAAAAGTTTGACTTGAAAAATGAAAAAGTTTGACTTGAAAAATGAAAAAGTTTGACTTGAAAAATGAAAAAGTTTGACTTGAAAAATGAAAAAGTTTGACTTGAAAAATGAAAAAGTTTGACTTGAAAAATGAAAAAGTTTGACTTGAAAAATGAAAAAGTTTGACTTGAAAATGAAAAAGTTTGACTTGAAAATGAAAAAGTTTGACTTGAAAATGAAAAAGTTTGACTTGAAAAATGAAAAAGTTTGACTTGAAATATGAAAAAGTTTGACTTGAAAAATGAAAAAGTTTGACTTGAAAAATGAAAAAGTTTGACTTGAAATATGAAGGAGTCGTGTCCGAGACTATTACTAAGCGCCGAGTAAAATTTAACGGCCTCTCGTCTAGTGAATCTTACCGGGCTAGTGCATTTTTTAGCCACACCACTTCAGTGGTGTAGGCTCTTACTATGACCCGTGCTGTCTGAAGTCTGAAGTCAGATGTCCCAAGAAATGACGAAAATCGTCATCGAGTAGAAAAATGAGTAATCGTGTAGGTTTAAACCACAAATAACGCATAAATAGCTTTTAAGTAAATGTAAATTACTAATTACTACATTAATTTGACTGAACAAAGTAATGAAATACATTCGTCTACTCATTCTCTTTCCATCTATCCTATTACATTTTTTTTTTTATCCTTTTTGACCCCACCAGGGTTCGAACCTGGATTGTAATTGATTATTAAATTTGGGTATATTTGACGGCTTTAACCGCTCGAAAACGGCACTATGACTAAAGTTTGCCACACGTTCTATATAAGCAAATATTAAATTATTTTTAAACCAAGAAACAGGAAGTCGCGTATGACAAAACCAAGCTAAAAAATCTTTTAAAACTTGGAGGATGGAAAACATTAAAAACAATGGAGGATGCCAAACTTATAACATGGAGGATGCTTATTTAAAAATAAAGTTTGACTTGAAAAATGAAAAAGTTTGACTTGAAAAATGAAAAAGTTTGACTTGAAAATGAAAAAGTTTGACTTGAAAATGAAAAAGTTTGACTTGAAAATGAAAAAGTTTGACTTGAAAATGAAAAAGTTTGACTTGAAAAATGAAAAAGTTTGACTTGAAAAATGAAAAAGTTTGACTTGAAAAATGAAAAAGTTTGACTTGAAAAATGAAAAAGTTTGACTTGAAAAATGAAAAAGTTTGACTTGAAAAATGAAAAAGTTTGACTTGAAAAATGAAAAAGTTTGACTTGAAAAATGAAAAAGTTTGACTTGAAAAATGAAAAAGTTTGACTTGAAAAATGAAAAAGTTTGACTTGAAAAATGAAAAAGTTTGACTTGAAAAATGAAAAAGTTTGACTTGAAAATGAAAAAGTTTGACTTGAAAATGAAAAAGTTTGACTTGAAAATGAAAAAGTTTGACTTGAAAAATGAAAAAGTTTGACTTGAAAAATGAAAAAGTTTGACTTGAAAAATGAAAAAGTTTGACTTGAAAAATGAAAAAGTTTGACTTGAAAAATGAAAAAGTTTGACTTGAAAAATGAAAAAGTTTGACTTGAAAAATGAAAAAGTTTGACTTGAAATATGAAAAAGTTTGACTTGAAATATGAAAAAGTTTGACTTGAAATATGAAGGAGTCGTGTCCGAGACTATTACTAAGCGCCGAGTAAAATTTAACGGCCTCTCGTCTAGTGAATCTTACCGGGCTAGTGCATTTTTTTAGCCACACCACTTCAGTGGTGTAGGCTCTTACTATGACCCGTGCTGTCTGAAGTCTGAAGTCTGAAGTCAGATGTCCCAAGAAATGACGAAAATCGTCATCGAGTAGAAAAATGAGTAATCGTGTAGGTTTAAACCACAAATAACGCATAAATAGCTTTTAAGTAAATGTAAATTACTAATTACTACATTAATTTGACTGAACAAAGTAATGAAATACATTCGTCTACTCATTCTCTTTCCATCTATCCTATTACATTTTTTTTATCCTTTTTGACCCCACCAGGGTTCGAACCTGGATTGTAATTGATTATTAAATTTGGGTATATTTGACGGCTTTAACCGCTCGAAAACGGCACTATGACTAAAGTTTGCCACACGTTCTATATAAGCAAATATTAAATTATTTTTAAACCAAGAAACAGGAAGTCGCGTATGACAAAACCAAGCTAAAAAATCTTTTAAAACTTGGAGGATGGAAAACATTAAAAACAATGGAGGATGCCAAACTTATAACATGGAGGATGCTTATTTAAAAATAAGGTTTGACTTGAAAAATGAAAAGGTTTGACTTGAAAAATGAAAAGGTTTGACTTGAAAAATGAAAAGGTTTGACTTGAAAAATGAAAAGGTTTGACTTGAAAAATGAAAAAGTTTGACTTGAAAAATGAAAAAGTTTGACTTGAAAAATGAAAAAGTTTGACTTGAAAAATGAAAAAGTTTGACTTGAAAAATGAAAAAGTTTGACTTGAAAAATGAAAAAGTTTGACTTGAAAAATGAAAAAGTTTGACTTGAAAAATGAAAAAGTTTGACTTGAAAAATGAAAAAGTTTGACTTGAAAAATGAAAAAGTTTGACTTGAAAAATGAAAAAGTTTGACTTGAAAATGAAAAAGTTTGACTTGAAAATGAAAAAGTTTGACTTGAAAATGAAAAAGTTTGACTTGAAAAATGAAAAAGTTTGACTTGAAATATGAAAAAGTTTGACTTGAAAAATGAAAAAGTTTGACTTGAAAAATGAAAAAGTTTGACTTGAAATATGAAGGAGTCGTGTCCGAGACTATTACTAAGCGCCGAGTAAAATTTAACGGCCTCTCGTCTAGTGAATCTTACCGGGCTAGTGCATTTTTTTAGCCACACCACTTCAGTGGTGTAGGCTCTTACTATGACCCGTGCTGTCTGAAGTCTGAAGTCTGAAGTCAGATGTCCCAAGAAATGACGAAAATCGTCATCGAGTAGAAAAATGAGTAATCGTGTAGGTTTAAACCACAAATAACGCATAAATAGCTTTTAAGTAAATGTAAATTACTAATTACTACATTAATTTGACTGAACAAAGTAATGAAATACATTCGTCTACTCATTCTCTTTCCATCTATCCTATTACATTTTTTTTTTATCCTTTTTGACCCCACCAGGGTTCGAACCTGAATTGTAATTGATTATTAAATTTGGGTATATTTGACGGCTTTAACCGCTCGAAAACGGCACTATGACTAAAGTTTGCCACACGTTCTATATAAGCAAATATTAAATTATTTTTAAACCAAGAAACAGGAAGTCGCGTATGACAAAACCAAGCTAAAAAATCTTTTAAAACTTGGATAATGGAAAACATTAAAAACAATGGAGGATGCCAAACTTATAACATGGAGGATGCTTATTTAAAAATAAAGTTTGACTTGAAAAATGAAAAAGTTTGACTTGAAAAATGAAAAAGTTTGACTTGAAAATGAAAAAGTTTGACTTGAAAATGAAAAAGTTTGACTTGAAAATGAAAAAGTTTGACTTGAAAAATGAAAAAGTTTGACTTGAAAAATGAAAAAGTTTGACTTGAAAAATGAAAAAGTTTGACTTGAAAAATGAAAAAGTTTGACTTGAAAAATGAAAAAGTTTGACTTGAAAAATGAAAAAGTTTGACTTGAAAAATGAAAAAGTTTGACTTGAAAAATGAAAAAGTTTGACTTGAAAAATGAAAAAGTTTGACTTGAAAAATGAAAAAGTTTGACTTGAAAAATGAAAAAGTTTGACTTGAAAAATGAAAAAGTTTGACTTGAAAAATGAAAAAGTTTGACTTGAAAAATGAAAAAGTTTGACTTGAAAAATGAAAAAGTTTGACTTGAAAAATGAAAAAGTTTGACTTGAAATATGAAAAAGTTTGACTTGAAATATGAAAAAGTTTTACTTGAAAAATGAAAAAGTTTGACTTGAAAAATGAAAAAGTTTGACTTGAAAAATGAAAAAGTGACTTGAAAAATGAAAAAGTTTGACTTGAAAAATGAAAAAGTTTGACTTGAAAAATGAAAAAGTTTGACTTGAAATATGAAAAAGTTTGACTTGAAATATGAAAAAGTTTGACTTGAAATATGAAGGAGTCGTGTCCGAGACTATTACTAAGCGCCGAGTAAAATTTAACGGCCTCTCGTCTAGTGAATCTTACCGGGCTAGTGCATTTTTTTAGCCACACCACTTCAGTGGTGTAGGCTCTTACTATGACCCGTGCTGTCTGAAGTCTGAAGTCTGAAGTCAGAAGTCCCAAGAAATGACGAAAATCGTCATCGAGTAGAAAAATGAGTAATCGTGTAGGTTTAAACCACAAATAACGCATAAATAGCTTTTAAGTAAATGTAAATTACTAATTACTACATTAATTTGACTGAACAAAGTAATGAAATACATTCGTCTACTCATTCTCTTTCCATCTATCCTATTACATTTTTTTTTTATCCTTTTTGACCCCACCAGGGTTCGAACCTGGATTGTAATTGATTATTAAATTTGGGTATATTTGACGGCTTTAACCGCTCGAAAACGGCACTATGACTAAAGTTTGCCACACGTTCTATATAAGCAAATATTAAATTATTTTTAAACCAAGAAACAGGAAGTCGCGTATGACAAAACCAAGCTAAAAAATCTTTTAAAACTTGGAGGATGGAAAACATTAAAAACAATGGAGGATACCAAACTTATAACATGGAGGATGCTTATTTAAAAATAAAGTTTGACTTGAAAAATGAAAAGGTTTGACTTGAAAAATGAAAAGGTTTGACTTGAAAAATGAAAAAGTTTGACTTGAAAAATGAAAAAGTTTGACTTGAAAAATGAAAAAGTTTGACTTGAAAAATGAAAAAGTTTGACTTGAAAAATGAAAAAGTTTGACTTGAAAAATGAAAAAGTTTGACTTGAAAAATGAAAAAGTTTGACTTGAAAAATGAAAAAGTTTGACTTGAAATATGAAAAAGTTTGACTTGAAATATGAAAAAGTTTGACTTGAAATATGAAAAAGTTTGACTTGAAATATGAAAAAGTTTGACTTGAAATATGAAAAAGTTTGACTTGAAAAATGAAAAAGTTTGACTTGAAAAATGAAAAAGTTTGACTTGAAATATGAAAAAGTTTGACTTGAAATATGAAAAAGTTTGACTTGAAAAATGAAAAAGTTTGACTTGAAAAATGAAAAAGTTTGACTTGAAAAATGAAAAAGTTTGACTTGAAATATGAAGGAGTCGTGTCCGAGACTATTACTAAGCGCCGAGTAAAATTTAACGGCCTCTCGTCTAGTGAATCTTACCGGGCTAGTGCATTTTTTTAGCCACACCACTTCAGTGGTGTAGGCTCTTACTATGACCCGTGCTGTCTGAAGTCTGAAGTCTGAAGTCAGATGTCCCAAGAAATGACGAAAATCGTCATCGAGTAGAAAAATGAGTAATCGTGTAGGTTTAAACCACAAATAACGCATAAATAGCTTTTAAGTAAATGTAAATTACTAATTACTACATTAATTTGACTGAACAAAGTAATGAAATACATTCGTCTACTCATTCTCTTTCCATCTATCCTATTACATTTTTTTTTATCCTTTTTGACCCCACCAGGGTTCGAACCTGGATTGTAATTGATTATTAAATTTGGGTATATTTGACGGCTTTAACCGCTCGAAAACGGCACTATGACTAAAGTTTGCCACACGTTCTATATAAGCAAATATTAAATTATTTTTAAACCAAGAAACAGGAAGTCGCGTATGACAAAACCAAGCTAAAAAATCTTTTAAAACTTGGAGGATGGAAAACATTAAAAACAATGGAGGATGCCAAACTTATAACATGGAGGATGCTTATTTAAAAATAAGGTTTGACTTGAAAAATGAAAAGGTTTGACTTGAAAAATGGAAAGGTTTGACTTGAAAAATGAAAAGGTTTGACTTGAAAAATGAAAAGGTTTGACTTGAAAAATGAAAAGGTTTGACTTGAAAAATGAAAAAGTTTGACTTGAAAAATGAAAAAGTTTGACTTGAAAAATGAAAAAGTTTGACTTGAAAAATGAAAAAGTTTGACTTGAAAAATGAAAAAGTTTGACTTGAAAAATGAAAAAGTTTGACTTGAAAAATGAAAAAGTTTGACTTGAAAAATGAAAAAGTTTGACTTGAAAAATGAAAAAGTTTGACTTGAAAAATGAAAAAGTTTGACTTGAAAATGAAAAAGTTTGACTTGAAAATGAAAAAGTTTGACTTGAAAATGAAAAAGTTTGACTTGAAAATGAAAAAGTTTGACTTGAAAAATGAAAAAGTTTGACTTGAAAAATGAAAAAGTTTGACTTGAAAAATGAAAAAGTTTGACTTGAAAAATGAAAAAGTTTGACTTGAAATATGAAAAAGTTTGACTTGAAATATGAAAAAGTTTGACTTGAAATATGAAAAAGTTTGACTTGAAATATGAAAAAGTTTGACTTGAAATATGAAAAAGTTTGACTTGAAAAATGAAAAAGTTTGACTTGAAAAATGAAAAAGTTTGACTTGAAATATGAAGGAGTCGTGTCCGAGACTATTACTAAGCGCCGAGTAAAATTTAACGGCCTCTCGTCTAGTGAATCTTACCGGGCTAGTGCATTTTTTTAGCCACACCACTTCAGTGGTGTAGGCTCTTACTATGACCCGTGCTGTCTGAAGTCTGAAGTCTGAAGTCAGATGTCCCAAGAAATGACGAAAATCGTCATCGAGTAGAAAAATGAGTAATCGTGTAGGTTTAAACCACAAATAACGCATAAATAGCTTTTAAGTAAATGTAAATTACTAATTACTACATTAATTTGACTGAACAAAGTAATGAAATACATTCGTCTACTCATTCTCTTTCCATCTATCCTATTACATTTTTTTTTTATCCTTTTTGACCCCACCAGGGTTCGAACCTGGATTGTAATTGATTATTAAATTTGGGTATATTTGACGGCTTTAACCGCTCGAAAACGGCACTATGACTAAAGTTTGCCACACGTTCTATATAAGCAAATATTAAATTATTTTTAAACCAAGAAACAGGAAGTCGCGTATGACAAAACCAAGCTAAAAAATCTTTTAAAACTTGGAGGATGGAAAACATTAAAAACAATGGAGGATGCCAAACTTATAACATGGAGGATGCTTATTTAAAAATAAGGTTTGACTTGAAAAATGAAAAGGTTTGACTTGAAAAATGAAAAGGTTTGACTTGAAAAATGAAAAGGTTTGACTTGAAAAATGAAAAGGTTTGACTTGAAAAATGAAAAAGTTTGACTTGAAAAATGAAAAAGTTTGACTTGAAAAATGAAAAAGTTTGACTTGAAAAATGAAAAAGTTTGACTTGAAAAATGAAAAAGTTTGACTTGAAAAATGAAAAAGTTTGACTTGAAAAATGAAAAAGTTTGACTTGAAAAATGAAAAAGTTTGACTTGAAAATGAAAAAGTTTGACTCGAAAATGAAAAAGTTTGACTTGAAAATGAAAAAGTTTGACTTGAAAAATGAAAAAGTTTGACTTGAAAAATGAAAAAGTTTGACTTGAAAAATGAATAAAGTTTGACTTGAAAAATGAAAAAGTTTGACTTGAAGTATGAAAAAGTTTGACTTGAAATATGAAAAAGTTTGACTTGAAATATGAAAAAGTTTGACTTGAAATATGAAAAAGTTTGACTTGAAATATGAAAAAGTTTGACTTGAAATATGAAAAAGTTTGACTTGAAATATGAAAAAGTTTGACTTGAAAAATGAAAAAGTTTGACTTGAAAAATGAAAAAGTTTGACTTGAAATATGAAGGAGTCGTGTCCGAGACTATTACTAAGCGCCGAGTAAAATTTAACGGCCTCTCGTCTAGTGAATCTTACCGGGCTAGTGCATTTTTTTAGCCACACCACTTCAGTGGTGTAGGCTCTTACTATGACCCGTGCTGTCTGAAGTCTGAAGTCTGAAGTCAGATGTCCCAAGAAATGACGAAAATCGTCATCGAGTAGAAAAATGAGTAATCGTGTAGGTTTAAACCACAAATAACGCATAAATAGCTTTTAAGTAAATGTAAATTACTAATTACTACATTAATTTGACTGAACAAAGTAATGAAATACATTCGTCTACTCATTCTCTTTCCATCTATCCTATTACATTTTTTTTTATCCTTTTTGACCCCACCAGGGTTCGAACCTGGATTGTAATTGATTATTAAATTTGGGTATATTTGACGGCTTTAACCGCTCGAAAACGGCACTATGACTAAAGTTTGCCACACGTTCTATATAAGCAAATATTAAATTATTTTTAAACCAAGAAACAGGAAGTCGCGTATGACAAAACCAAGCTAAAAAATCTTTTAAAACTTGGAGGATGGAAAACATTAAAAACAATGGAGGATGCCAAACTTATAACATGGAGGATGCTTATTTAAAAATAAGGTTTGACTTGAAAAATGAAAAGGTTTGACTTGAAAAATGAAAAGGTTTGACTTTAAAAATGAAAAGGTTTGACTTGAAAAATGAAAAGGTTTGACTTGAAAAATGAAAAGGTTTGACTTGAAAAATGAAAAGGTTTGACTTGAAAAATGAAAAAGTTTGACTTGAAAAATGAAAAAGTTTGACTTGAAAAATGAAAAAGTTTGACTTGAAAAATGAAAAAGTTTGACTTGAAAAATGAAAAAGTTTGACTTGAAAAATGAAAAAGTTTGACTTGAAAAATGAAAAAGTTTGACTTGAAAATGAAAAAGTTTGACTTGAAAATGAAAAAGTTTGACTTGAAAAATGAAAAAGTTTGACTTGAAAAATGAAAAAGTTTGACTTGAAAAATGAAAAAGTTTGACTTGAAAAATGAAAAAGTTTGACTTGAAATATGAAAAAGTTTGACTTGAAATATGAAAAAGTTTGACTTGAAATATGAAAAAGTTTGACTTGAAATATGAAAAAGTTTGACTTGAAATATGAAAAAGTTTGACTTGAAAAATGAAAAAGTTTGACTTGAAAAATGAAAAAGTTTGACTTGAAATATGAAGGAGTCGTGTCCGAGACTATTACTAAGCGCCGAGTAAAATTTAACGGCCTCTCGTCTAGTGAATCTTACCGGGCTAGTGCATTTTTTTAGCCACACCACTTCAGTGGTGTAGGCTCTTACTATGACCCGTGCTGTCTGAAGTCTGAAGTCAGATGTCCCAAGAAATGACGAAAATCGTCATCGAGTAGAAAAATGAGTAATCGTGTAGGTTTAAACCACAAATAACGCATAAATAGCTTTTAAGTAAATGTAAATTACTAATTACTACATTAATTTGACTGAACAAAGTAATGAAATACATTCGTCTACTCATTCTCTCTCCATCTATCCTATTACATTTTTTTTTTATCCTTTTTGACCCCACCAGGGTTCGAACCTGGATTGTAATTGATTATTAAATTTGGGTATATTTGACGGCTTTAACCGCTCGAAAACGGCACTATGACTAAAGTTTGCCACACGTTCTATATAAGCAAATATTAAATTATTTTTAAACCAAGAAACAGGAAGTCGCGTATGACAAAACCAAGCTAAAAAATCTTTTAAAACTTGGAGGATGGAAAACATTAAAAACAATGGAGGATGCCAAACTTATAACATGGAGGATGCTTATTTAAAAATAAGGTTTGACTTGAAAAATGAAAAGGTTTGACTTGAAAAATGAAAAGGTTTGACTTGAAAAATGAAAAGGTTTGACTTGAAAAATGAAAAGGTTTGACTTGAAAAATGAAAAAGTTTGACTTGAAAAATGAAAAAGTTTGACTTGAAAAATGAAAAAGTTTGACTTGAAAAATGAAAAAGTTTGACTTGAAAAATGAAAAAGTTTGACTTGAAAAATGAAAAAGTTTGACTTGAAAAATGAAAAAGTTTGACTTGAAAATGAAAAAGTTTGACTTGAAAATGAAAAAGTTTGACTTGAAAATGAAAAAGTTTGACTTGAAAATGAAAAAGTTTGACTTGAAAAATGAAAAAGTTTGACTTGAAAAATGAAAAAGTTTGACTTGAAAAATGAAAAAGTTTGACTTGAAATATGAAAAAGTTTGACTTGAAATATGAAAAAGTTTGACTTGAAATATGAAAAAGTTTGACTTGAAATATGAAAAAGTTTGACTTGAAATATGAAAAAGTTTGACTTGAAATATGAAAAAGTTTGACTTGAAATATGAAAAAGTTCGACTTGAAATATGAAAAAGTTTGACTTGAAAAATGAAAAAGTTTGACTTGAAATATGAAGGAGTCGTGTCCGAGACTATTACTAAGCGCCGAGTAAAATTTAACGGCCTCTCGTCTAGTGAATCTTACCGGGCTAGTGCATTTTTTTAGCCACACCACTTCAGTGGTGTAGGCTCTTACTATGACCCGTGCTGTCTGAAGTCTGAAGTCTGAAGTCAGATGTCCCAAGAAATGACGAAAATCGTCATCGAGTAGAAAAATGAGTAATCGTGTAGGTTTAAACCACAAATAACGCATAAATAGCTTTTAAGTAAATGTAAATTACTAATTACTACATTAATTTGACTGAACAAAGTAATGAAATACATTCGTCTACTCATTCTCTTTCCATCTATCCTATTACATTTTTTTTTATCCTTTTTGACCCCACCAGGGTTCGAACCTGGATTGTAATTGATTATTAAATTTGGGTATATTTGACGGCTTTAACCGCTCGAAAACGGCACTATGACTAAAGTTTGCCACACGTTCTATATAAGCAAATATTAAATTATTTTTAAACCAAGAAACAGGAAGTCGCGTATGACAAAACCAAGCTAAAAAATCTTTTAAAACTTGGAGGATGGAAAACATTAAAAACAATGGAGGATGCCAAACTTATAACATGGAGGATGCTTATTTAAAAATAAAGTTTGACTTGAAAAATGAAAAGGTTTGACTTGAAAAATGAAAAAGTTTGATTTGAAAAATGAAAAAGTTTGACTTGAAAAATGAAAAAGTTTGACTTGAAAAATGAAAAAGTTTGACTTGAAAAATGAAAAAGTTTGACTTGAAAAATGAAAAAGTTTGACTTGAAAAATGAAAAAGTTTGACTTGAAAAATGAAAAAGTTTGACTTGAAAAATGAAAAAGTTTGTCTTGAAAAATGAAAAAGTTTGACTTGAAAAATGAAAAAGTTTGACTTGAAAAATGAAAAAGTTTGACTTGAAAAATGAAAAAGTTTGACTTGAAAAATGAAAAAGTTTGACTTGAAAAGTTTGACTTGAAAAATGAAAAAGTTTGACTTGAAAAATGAAAAAGTTTGACTTGAAAAATGAAAAAGTTTGACTTGAAAAATGAAAAAGTTTGACTTGAAAAATGAAAAAGTTTGACTTGAAAAATGAAAAAGTTTGACTTGAAAAATGAAAAAGTTTGACTTGAAAAATGAAAAAGTTTGACTTGAAAAATGAAAAAGTTTGACTTGAAAAATGAAAAAGTTTGACTTGAAAAATGAAAAAGTTTGACTTGAAATATGAAAAAGTTTGACTTGAAATATGAAAAAGTTTGACTTGAAATATGAAAAAGTTTGACTTGAAATATGAAAAACTTTGACTTGAAATATGAAGGAGTCGTGTCCGAGACTATTACTAAGCGCCGAGTAAAATTTAACGGCCTCTCGTCTAGTGAATCTTACCGGGCTAGTGCATTTTTTTAGCCACACCACTTCAGTGGTGTAGGCTCTTACTATGACCCGTGCTGTCTGAAGTCTGAAGTCTGAAGTCAGATGTCCCAAGAAATGACGAAAATCGTCATCGAGTAGAAAAATGAGTAATCGTGTAGGTTTAAACCACAAATAACGCATAAATAGCTTTTAAGTAAATGTAAATTACTAATTACTACATTAATTTGACTGAACAAAGTAATGAAATACATTCGTCTACTCATTCTCTTTCCATCTATCCTATTACATTTTTTTATCCTTTTTGACCCCACCAGGGTTCGAACCTGGATTGTAATTGATTATTAAATTTGGGTATATTTGACGGCTTTAACCGCTCGAAAACGGCACTATGACTAAAGTTTGCCACACGTTCTATATAAGCAAATATTAAATTATTTTTAAACCAAGAAACAGGAAGTCGCGTATGACAAAACCAAGCTAAAAAATCTTTTACAACTTGGAGGATGGAAAACATTAAAAACAATGGAGGATGCCAAACTTATAACATGGAGGATGCTTATTTAAAAATAAAGTTTGATTTGAAAAATGAAAAGGTTTGACTTGAAAAATGAAAAGGTTTGACTTTAAAAATGAAAAGGTTTGACTTGAAAAATGAAAAAGTTTGACTTGAAAAATGAAAAGGTTTGACTTGAAAAATGAAAAGGTTTGACTTGAAAAATGAAAAAGTTTGACTTGAAAAATGAAAAAGTTTGACTTGAAAAATGAAAAAGTTTGACTTGAAAAATGAAAAAGTTTGACTTGAAAAATGAAAAAGTTTGACTTGAAAAATGAAAAAGTTTGACTTGAAAAATGAAAAAGTTTGACTTGAAAAATGAAAAAGTTTGACTTGAAAATGAAAAAGTTTGACTTGAAAATGAAAAAGTTTGACTTGAAAAATGAAAAAGTTTGACTTGAAAAATGAAAAAGTTTGACTTGAAAAATGAAAAAGTTTGACTTGAAAAATGAAAAAGTTTGACTTGAAATATGAAAAAGTTTGACTTGAAATATGAAAAAGTTTGACTTGAAATATGAAAAAGTTTGACTTGAAATATGAAAAAGTTTGACTTGAAATATGAAAAAGTTTGACTTGAAAAATGAAAAAGTTTGACTTGAAAAATGAAAAAGTTTGACTTGAAATATGAAGGAGTCGTGTCCGAGACTATTACTAAGCGCCGAGTAAAATTTAACGGCCTCTCGTCTAGTGAATCTTACCGGGCTAGTGCATTTTTTTAGCCACACCACTTCAGTGGTGTAGGCTCTTACTATGACCCGTGCTGTCTGAAGTCTGAAGTCAGATGTCCCAAGAAATGACGAAAATCGTCATCGAGTAGAAAAATGAGTAATCGTGTAGGTTTAAACCACAAATAACGCATAAATAGCTTTTAAGTAAATGTAAATTACTAATTACTACATTAATTTGACTGAACAAAGTAATGAAATACATTCGTCTACTCATTCTCTCTCCATCTATCCTATTACATTTTTTTTTTTTATCCTTTTTGACCCCACCAGGGTTCGAACCTGGATTGTAATTGATTATTAAATTTGGGTATATTTGACGGCTTTAACCGCTCGAAAACGGCACTATGACTAAAGTTTGCCACACGTTCTATATAAGCAAATATTAAATTATTTTTAAACCAAGAAACAGGAAGTCGCGTATGACAAAACCAAGCTAAAAAATCTTTTAAAACTTGGAGGATGGAAAACATTAAAAACAATGGAGGATGCCAAACTTATAACATGGAGGATGCTTATTTAAAAATAAGGTTTGACTTGAAAAATGAAAAGGTTTGACTTGAAAAATGAAAAGGTTTGACTTGAAAAATGAAAAGGTTTGACTTGAAAAATGAAAAGGTTTGACTTGAAAAATGAAAAAGTTTGACTTGAAAAATGAAAAAGTTTGACTTGAAAAATGAAAAAGTTTGACTTGAAAAATGAAAAAGTTTGACTTGAAAAATGAAAAAGTTTGACTTGAAAAATGAAAAAGTTTGACTTGAAAAATGAAAAAGTTTGACTTGAAAATGAAAAAGTTTGACTTGAAAATGAAAAAGTTTGACTTGAAAATGAAAAAGTTTGACTTGAAAATGAAAAAGTTTGACTTGAAAAATGAAAAAGTTTGACTTGAAAAATGAAAAAGTTTGACTTGAAAAATGAAAAAGTTTGACTTGAAATATGAAAAAGTTTGACTTGAAATATGAAAAAGTTTGACTTGAAATATGAAAAAGTTTGACTTGAAATATGAAAAAGTTTGACTTGAAATATGAAAAAGTTTGACTTGAAATATGAAAAAGTTTGACTTGAAATATGAAAAAGTTCGACTTGAAATATGAAAAAGTTTGACTTGAAAAATGAAAAAGTTTGACTTGAAATATGAAGGAGTCGTGTCCGAGACTATTACTAAGCGCCGAGTAAAATTTAACGGCCTCTCGTCTAGTGAATCTTACCGGGCTAGTGCATTTTTTTAGCCACACCACTTCAGTGGTGTAGGCTCTTACTATGACCCGTGCTGTCTGAAGTCTGAAGTCTGAAGTCAGATGTCCCAAGAAATGACGAAAATCGTCATCGAGTAGAAAAATGAGTAATCGTGTAGGTTTAAACCACAAATAACGCATAAATAGCTTTTAAGTAAATGTAAATTACTAATTACTACATTAATTTGACTGAACAAAGTAATGAAATACATTCGTCTACTCATTCTCTTTCCATCTATCCTATTACATTTTTTTTTATCCTTTTTGACCCCACCAGGGTTCGAACCTGGATTGTAATTGATTATTAAATTTGGGTATATTTGACGGCTTTAACCGCTCGAAAACGGCACTATGACTAAAGTTTGCCACACGTTCTATATAAGCAAATATTAAATTATTTTTAAACCAAGAAACAGGAAGTCGCGTATGACAAAACCAAGCTAAAAAATCTTTTAAAACTTGGAGGATGGAAAACATTAAAAACAATGGAGGATGCCAAACTTATAACATGGAGGATGCTTATTTAAAAATAAAGTTTGACTTGAAAAATGAAAAGGTTTGACTTGAAAAATGAAAAAGTTTGATTTGAAAAATGAAAAAGTTTGACTTGAAAAATGAAAAAGTTTGACTTGAAAAATGAAAAAGTTTGACTTGAAAAATGAAAAAGTTTGACTTGAAAAATGAAAAAGTTTGACTTGAAAAATGAAAAAGTTTGACTTGAAAAATGAAAAAGTTTGACTTGAAAAATGAAAAAGTTTGACTTGAAAAATGAAAAAGTTTGACTTGAAAAATGAAAAAGTTTGACTTGAAAAATGAAAAAGTTTGACTTGAAAAATGAAAAAGTTTGACTTGAAAAATGAAAAAGTTTGACTTGAAAAGTTTGACTTGAAAAATGAAAAAGTTTGACTTGAAAAATGAAAAAGTTTGACTTGAAAAATGAAAAAGTTTGACTTGAAAAATGAAAAAGTTTGACTTGAAAAATGAAAAAGTTTGACTTGAAAAATGAAAAAGTTTGACTTGAAAAATGAAAAAGTTTGACTTGAAAAATGAAAAAGTTTGACTTGAAAAATGAAAAAGTTTGACTTGAAAAATGAAAAAGTTTGACTTGAAAAATGAAAAAGTTTGACTTGAAATATGAAAAAGTTTGACTTGAAATATGAAAAAGTTTGACTTGAAATATGAAAAAGTTTGACTTGAAAAATGAAAAAGTTTGACTTGAAAAATGAAAAAGTTTGACTTGAAAAATGAAAAAGTTTGACTTGAAAAATGAAAAAGTTTGACTTGAAAAATGAAAAAGTTTGACTTGAAAAATGAAAGTTTGACTTGAAAAATGAAAAAGTTTGACTTGAAAAATGAAAAAGTTTGACTTGAAAAATGAAAAAGTTTGACTTGAAAAATGAAAAAGTTTGACTTGAAATATGAAAAAGTTTGACTTGAAATATGAAAAAGTTTGACTTGAAATATGAAAAAGTTTGACTTGAAATATGAAAAACTTTGACTTGAAATATGAAGGAGTCGTGTCCGAGACTATTACTAAGCGCCGAGTAAAATTTAACGGCCTCTCGTCTAGTGAATCTTACCGGGCTAGTGCATTTTTTTAGCCACACCACTTCAGTGGTGTAGGCTCTTACTATGACCCGTGCTGTCTGAAGTCTGAAGTCTGAAGTCAGATGTCCCAAGAAATGACGAAAATCGTCATCGAGTAGAAAAATGAGTAATCGTGTAGGTTTAAACCACAAATAACGCATAAATAGCTTTTAAGTAAATGTAAATTACTAATTACTACATTAATTTGACTGAACAAAGTAATGAAATACATTCGTCTACTCATTCTCTTTCCATCTATCCTATTACATTTTTTTATCCTTTTTGACCCCACCAGGGTTCGAACCTGGATTGTAATTGATTATTAAATTTGGGTATATTTGACGGCTTTAACCGCTCGAAAACGGCACTATGACTAAAGTTTGCCACACGTTCTATATAAGCAAATATTAAATTATTTTTAAACCAAGAAACAGGAAGTCGCGTATGACAAAACCAAGCTAAAAAATCTTTTACAACTTGGAGGATGGAAAACATTAAAAACAATGGAGGATGCCAAACTTATAACATGGAGGATGCTTATTTAAAAATAAAGTTTGATTTGAAAAATGAAAAAGTTTGACTTGAAAAATGAAAAAGTTTGACTTGAAAAATGAAAAAGTTTGACTTGAAAAATGAAAAAGTTTGACTTGAAAAATGAAAAAGTTTGACTTGAAAAATGAAAAAGTTTGACTTGAAAAATGAAAAAGTTTGACTTGAAAAATGAAAAAGTTTGACTTGAAAAATGAAAAAGTTTGACTTGAAAAATGAAAAAGTTTGACTTGAAAAATGAAAAAGTTTGACTTGAAAAATGAAAAAGTTTGACTTGAAAAATGAAAAAGTTTGACTTGAAAAATGAAAAAGTTTGACTTGAAAAATGAAAAAGTTTGACTTGAAAAATGAAAAAGTTTGACTTGAAAAATGAAAAAGTTTGACTTGAAAAATGAAAAAGTTTGACTTGAAAAATGAAAAAGTTTGACTTGAAAAATGAAAAAGTTTGACTTGAAAAATGAAAAAGTTTGACTTGAAAAATGAAAAAGTTTGACTTGAAAAATGAAAAAGTTTGACTTGAAAAATGAAAAAGTTTGACTTGAAAAATGAAAAAGTTTGACTTGAAATATGAAAAAGTTTGACTTGAAATATGAAAAAGTTTGACTTGAAATATGAAAAAGTTTGACTTGAAATATGAAAAAGTTTGACTTGAAATATGAAAAAGTTTGACTTGAAATATGAAAAAGTTTGACTTGAAATATGAAGGAGTCGTGTCCGAGACTATTACTAAGCGCCGAGTAAAATTTAACGGCCTCTCGTCTAGTGAATCTTACCGGGCTAGTGCATTTTTTTAGCCACACCACTTCAGTGGTGTAGGCTCTTACTATGACCCGTGCTGTCTGAAGTCTGAAGTCTGAAGTCAGATGTCCCAAGAAATGACGAAAATCGTCATCGAGTAGAAAAATGAGTAATCGTGTAGGTTTAAACCACAAATAACGCATAAATAGCTTTTAAGTAAATGTAAATTACTAATTACTACATTAATTTGACTGAACAAAGTAATGAAATACATTCGTCTACTCATTCTCTTTCCATCTATCCTATTACATTTTTTTATCCTTTTTGACCCCACCAGGGTTCGAACCTGGATTGTAATTGATTATTAAATTTGGGTATATTTGACGGCTTTAACCGCTCGAAAACGCCACTATGACTAAAGTTTGCCACACGTTCTATATAAGCAAATATTAAATTATTTTTAAACCAAGAAACAGGAAGTCGCGTATGACAAAACCAAGCTAAAAAATCTTTTACAACTTGGAGGATGGAAAACATTAAAAACAATGGAGGATGCCAAACTTATAACATGGAGGATGCTTATTTAAAAATAAAGTTTGACTTGAAAAATGAAAAGGTTTGACTTGAAAAATGAAAAAGTTTGACTTGAAAAATGAAAAAGTTTGACTTGAAAAATGAAAAAGTTTGACTTGAAAAATGAAAAAGTTTGACTTGAAAAATGAAAAAGTTTGACTTGAAAAATGAAAAAGTTTGACTTGAAAAATGAAAATGTTTGACTTGAAAAATGAAAAAGTTTGACTTGAAAAATGAAAAAGTTTGACTTGAAAAATGAAAAAGTTTGACTTGAAAAATGAAAAAGTTTGACTTGAAAAATGAAAAAGTTTGACTTGAAAAATGAAAAAGTTTGACTTGAAAAATGAAAAAGTTTGACTTGAAAAATGAAAAAGTTTGACTTGAAAAATGAAAAAGTTTGACTTGAAAAATGAAAAAGTTTGACTTGAAAAATGAAAAAGTTTGACTTGAAAAATGAAAAAGTTTGACTTGAAAAATGAAAAAGTTTGACTTGAAAAATGAAAAAGTTTGACTTGAAAAATGAAAAAGTTTGACTTGAAATATGAAAAAGTTTGACTTGAAATATGAAAAAGTTTGACTTGAAATATGAAAAAGTTTGACTTGAAATATGAAAAAGTTTGACTTGAAATATGAAAAAGTTTGTTTTGAAATATGAAAAAGTTTGACTTGAAATATGAAAAAGTTTGACTTGAAAAATGAAAAAGTTTGACTTGAAAAATGAAAAAGTTTGACTTGAAATATGAAAAAGTTTGACTTGAAATATGAAAAAGTTTGACTTGAAATATGAAAAAGTTTGACTTGAAATATGAAAAAGTTTGACTTGAAATATGAAAAAGTTTGACTTGAAATATGAAAAAGTTTGACTTGAAATATGAAAAAGTTTGACTTGAAATATGAAGGAGTCGTGTCCGAGACTATTACTAAGCGCCGAGTAAAATTTAACGGCCTCTCGTCTAGTGAATCTTACCGGGCTAGTGCATTTTTTTAGCCACACCACTTCAGTGGTGTAGGCTCTTACTATGACCCTTGCTGTCTGAAGTCTGAAGTCTGAAGTCAGATGTCCCAAGAAATGACGAAAATCGTCATCGAGTAGAAAAATGAGTAATCGTGTAGGTTTAAACCACAAATAACGCATAAATAGCTTTTAAGTAAATGTAAATTACTAATTACTACATTAATTTGACTGAACAAAGTAATGAAATACATTCGTCTACTCATTCTCTTTCCATCTATCCTATTACATTTTTTTATCCTTTTTGACCCCACCAGGGTTCGAACCTGGATTGTAATTGATTATTAAATTTGCGTATATTTGACGGCTTTAACCGCTCGAAAACGGCACTATGACTAAAGTTTGCCACACGTTCTATATAAGCAAATATTAAATTATTTTTAAACCAAGAAACAGGAAGTCGCGTATGACAAAACCAAGCTAAAAAACCTTTTACAACTTGGAGGATGGAAAACATTAAAAACAATGGAGGATGCCAAACTTATAACATGGAGGATGCTTATTTAAAAATAAAGTTTGACTTGAAAAATGAAAAAGTTTGACTTGAAAAATGAAAAAGTTTGACTTGAAAAATGAAAAAGTTTGACTTGAAAAATGAAAAAGTTTGACTTGAAAAATGAAAAAGTTTGACTTGAAAAATGAAAAAGTTTGACTTGAAAAATGAAAAAGTTTGACTTGAAAAATGAAAAAGTTTGACTTGAAAAATGAAAAAGTTTGACTTGAAAAATGAAAAAGTTTGACTTGAAAAATGAAAAAGTTTGACTTGAAAAATGAAAAAGTTTGACTTGAAAAATGAAAAAGTTTGACTTGAAAAATGAAAAAGTTTGACTTGAAAAATGAAAAAGTTTGACTTGAAAAATGAAAAAGTTTGACTTGAAAAATGAAAAAGTTTGACTTGAAAAATGAAAAAGTTTGACTTGAAAAATGAAAAAGTTTGACTTGAAAAATGAAAAAGTTTGACTTGAAAAATGAAAAAGTTTGACTTGAAAAATGAAAAAGTTTGACTTGAAAAATGAAAAAGTTTGACTTGAAAAATGAAAAAGTTTGACTTGAAAAATGAAAAAATTTGACTTGAAAAATGAAAAAATTTGACTTGAAAAATGAAAAAGTTTGACTTGAAAAATGAAAAAGTTTGACTTGAAAAATGAAAAAGTTTGACTTGAAAAATGAAAAAGTTTGACTTGAAAAATGAAAAAGTTTGACTTGAAAAATGAAAAAGTTTGACTTGAAAAATGAAAAAGTTTGACTTGAAAAATGAAAAAGTTTGACTTGAAAAATGAAAAAGTTTGACTTGAAAAATGAAAAAGTTTGACTTGAAAAATGAAAAAGTTTGACTTGAAAAATGAAAAAGTTTGACTTGAAAAATGAAAAAGTTTGACTTGAAAAATGAAAAAGTTTGACTTGAAAAATGAAAAAGTTTGACTTGAAAAATGAAAAAGTTTGACTTGAAAAATGAAAAAGTTTGACTTGAAAAATGAAAAAGTTTGACTTGAAAAATGAAAAAGTTTGACTTGAAAAATGAAAAAGTTTGACTTGAAAAATGAAAAAGTTTGACTTGAAAAATGAAAAAGTTTGACTTGAAAAATGAAAAAGTTTGACTTGAAAAATGAAAAAGTTTGACTTGAAAAATGAAAAAGTTTGACTTGAAAAATGAAAAAGTTTGACTTGAAAAATGAAAAAGTTTGACTTGAAAAATGAAAAAGTTTGACTTGAAAAATGAAAAAGTTTGACTTGAAAAATGAAAAAGTTTGACTTGAAAAATGAAAAAGTTTGACTTGAAAAATGAAAAAGTTTGACTTGAAAAATGAAAAAGTTTGACTTGAAAAATGAAAAAGTTTGACTTGAAAAATGAAAAAGTTTGACTTGAAAAATGAAAAAGTTTGACTTGAAAAATGAAAAAGTTTGACTTGAAAAATGAAAAAGTTTGACTTGAAAAATGAAAAAGTTTGACTTGAAAAATGAAAAAGTTTGACTTGAAAAATGAAAAAGTTTGACTTGAAAAATGAAAAAGTTTGACTTGAAAAATGAAAAAGTTTGACTTGAAAAATGAAAAAGTTTGACTTGAAAAATGAAAAAGTTTGACTTGAAAAATGAAAAAGTTTGACTTGAAAAATGAAAAAGTTTGACTTGAAAAATGAAAAAGTTTGACTTGAAAAATGAAAAAGTTTGACTTGAAAAATGAAAAAGTTTGACTTGAAAAATGAAAAAGTTTGACTTGAAAAATGAAAAAGTTTGACTTGAAAAATGAAAAAGTTTGACTTGAAAAATGAAAAAGTTTGACTTGAAAAATGAAAAAGTTTGACTTGAAAAATGAAAAAGTTTGACTTGAAAAATGAAAAAGTTTGACTTGAAAAATGAAAAAGTTTGACTTGAAAAATGAAAAAGTTTGACTTGAAAAATGAAAAAGTTTGACTTGAAAAATGAAAAAGTTTGACTTGAAAAATGAAAAAGTTTGACTTGAAAAATGAAAAAGTTTGACTTGAAAAATGAAAAAGTTTGACTTGAAAAATGAAAAAGTTTGACTTGAAAAATGAAAAAGTTTGACTTGAAAAATGAAAAAGTTTGACTTGAAAAATGAAAAAGTTTGACTTGAAAAATGAAAAAGTTTGACTTGAAAAATGAAAAAGTTTGACTTGAAAAATGAAAAAGTTTGACTTGAAAAATGAAAAAGTTTGACTTGAAAAATGAAAAAGTTTGACTTGAAAAATGAAAAAGTTTGACTTGAAAAATGAAAAAGTTTGACTTGAAAAATGAAAAAGTTTGACTTGAAAAATGAAAAAGTTTGACTTGAAAAATGAAAAAGTTTGACTTGAAAAATGAAAAAGTTTGACTTGAAAAATGAAAAAGTTTGACTTGAAAAATGAAAAAGTTTGACTTGAAAAATGAAAAAGTTTGACTTGAAAAATGAAAAAGTTTGACTTGAAAAATGAAAAAGTTTGACTTGAAAAATGAAAAAGTTTGACTTGAAAAATGAAAAAGTTTGACTTGAAAAATGAAAAAGTTTGACTTGAAAAATGAAAAAGTTTGACTTGAAAAATGAAAAAGTTTGACTTGAAAAATGAAAAAGTTTGACTTGAAAAATGAAAAAGTTTGACTTGAAAAATGAAAAAGTTTGACTTGAAAAATGAAAAAGTTTGACTTGAAAAATGAAAAAGTTTGACTTGAAAAATGAAAAAGTTTGACTTGAAAAATGAAAAAGTTTGACTTGAAAAATGAAAAAGTTTGACTTGAAAAATGAAAAAGTTTGACTTGAAAAATGAAAAAGTTTGACTTGAAAAATGAAAAAGTTTGACTTGAAAAATGAAAAAGTTTGACTTGAAAAATGAAAAAGTTTGACTTGAAAAATGAAAAAGTTTGACTTGAAAAATGAAAAAGTTTGACTTGAAAAATGAAAAAGTTTGACTTGAAAAATGAAAAAGTTTGACTTGAAAAATGAAAAAGTTTGACTTGAAAAATGAAAAAGTTTGACTTGAAAAATGAAAAAGTTTGACTTGAAAAATGAAAAAGTTTGACTTGAAAAATGAAAAAGTTTGACTTGAAAAATGAAAAAGTTTGACTTGAAAAATGAAAAAGTTTGACTTGAAAAATGAAAAAGTTTGACTTGAAAAATGAAAAAGTTTGACTTGAAAAATGAAAAAGTTTGACTTGAAAAATGAAAAAGTTTGACTTGAAAAATGAAAAAGTTTGACTTGAAAAATGAAAAAGTTTGACTTGAAAAATGAAAAAGTTTGACTTGAAAAATGAAAAAGTTTGACTTGAAAAATGAAAAAGTTTGACTTGAAAAATGAAAAAGTTTGACTTGAAAAATGAAAAAGTTTGACTTGAAAAATGAAAAAGTTTGACTTGAAAAATGAAAAAGTTTGACTTGAAAAATGAAAAAGTTTGACTTGAAAAATGAAAAAGTTTGACTTGAAAAATGAAAAAGTTTGACTTGAAAAATGAAAAAGTTTGACTTGAAAAATGAAAAAGTTTGACTTGAAAAATGAAAAAGTTTGACTTGAAAAATGAAAAAGTTTGACTTGAAAAATGAAAAAGTTTGACTTGAAAAATGAAAAAGTTTGACTTGAAAAATGAAAAAGTTTGACTTGAAAAATGAAAAAGTTTGACTTGAAAAATGAAAAAGTTTGACTTGAAAAATGAAAAAGTTTGACTTGAAAAATGAAAAAGTTTGACTTGAAAAATGAAAAAGTTTGACTTGAAAAATGAAAAAGTTTGACTTGAAAAATGAAAAAGTTTGACTTGAAAAATGAAAAAGTTTGACTTGAAAAATGAAAAAGTTTGACTTGAAAAATGAAAAAGTTTGACTTGAAAAATGAAAAAGTTTGACTTGAAAAATGAAAAAGTTTGACTTGAAAAATGAAAAAGTTTGACTTGAAAAATGAAAAAGTTTGACTTGAAAAATGAAAAAGTTTGACTTGAAAAATGAAAAAGTTTGACTTGAAAAATGAAAAAGTTTGACTTGAAAAATGAAAAAGTTTGACTTGAAAAATGAAAAAGTTTGACTTGAAAAATGAAAAAGTTTGACTTGAAAAATGAAAAAGTTTGACTTGAAAAATGAAAAAGTTTGACTTGAAAAATGAAAAAGTTTGACTTGAAAAATGAAAAAGTTTGACTTGAAAAATGAAAAAGTTTGACTTGAAAAATGAAAAAGTTTGACTTGAAAAATGAAAAAGTTTGACTTGAAAAATGAAAAAGTTTGACTTGAAAAATGAAAAAGTTTGACTTGAAAAATGAAAAAGTTTGACTTGAAAAATGAAAAAGTTTGACTTGAAAAATGAAAAAGTTTGACTTGAAAAATGAAAAAGTTTGACTTGAAAAATGAAAAAGTTTGACTTGAAAAATGAAAAAGTTTGACTTGAAAAATGAAAAAGTTTGACTTGAAAAATGAAAAAGTTTGACTTGGAAAATGAAAAAGTTTGACTTGAAAAATGAAAAAGTTTCGTTTGAAAAACGAAAAAGTTTCGTTTGAAAAACGAAAAAGTTTGACTTGAAAAATGAAAAAGTTTGACTTGAAAAATGAAAAAGTTTGACTTGAAAAATGAAAAAGTTTGACTTGAAAAATGAAAAAGTTTGACTTGAAAAATGAAAAAGTTTGACTTGAAAAATGAAAAAGTTTGACTTGAAAAATGAAGTTTGACTTGAAAATAAGTGGTGTAGCTTATTTTGGGCTTGACCATCTTGTTTTTTTTGTTTACATTTAGATAGTTTTTGATTTAACTTTTAGTTAGTTTTTGCTTTTAAATTATAGTTAGTTAGTAAGTCATATTACCGCGTGAAATTACTATTCCGGGCCCCTGCGGACCGTCTTGTTTGGTTTTCCACTTGCACTATAATTGGTTTTTCCTCTAAGACTCAGAGGGACTGTCCATAAACAGAAGTCGATGAAACCCTCCTTTGAAGTATACTACACCAATGTTCCATATAGCGCTCCTCTCTGTATGGGTAAAAAAGTTCAAAGCAAAGAAGAATTGTGCTATAACAAGATGCTGAAAACTTTAACTTCACCATTTCCAAAACGATAGTATATGTAAACCGAGTAGCGGGAATTGGCGAAATTCGACGTCTAAAGCTTGGTTTCCACTAGCGCGCGCAAAAGTATACGCGCGTTAAAAAGCGTCAAAATTACGTAGTTAACTTTTTACGCGACGCGCACAGCGATTTCCACTACAATTATTTTTACGTGTAATTTTGGCGGGAAATTTTAAAAGCCTGAAAGTATTTCACTTAGCCTATTTTGAAAACAAAAATGGGCAAAGGGACTATCGCGAAAGTTTATTTCTCTGGCAAGTCTGGGAACTAATTTAGAACGTAATAACTTTGGGATTAGAATTTTTAGTATCGAATAAACTCCGAAAAAAATTAAACCAGTACCGAAAATCTTTTTGGATTAGGGGAATGTTTCAAAAGCGAAGTCAACGGGGCTAGTTACTACGCAAATTTGGTTCAAGAAATACGCGAGGGCGACAATTAGAGCCGTTTTAGGTTTGTAAGTAAAATATCTTTTTGCGAAAATATGGTTAGAATACGAACTATTCGAACATTTTGCCGGGAAATTGGTGGTAATACCTGGACTGGTATTATATCGCCCTCTAGATAAAGCTACTGGAATCTTATAAAGGATGGCGAGTGAAACTGAAAATTTATTTAAATTAATTACTAGGCATACACTTACTTTAAAAGATAACATTAAATTATATTTGTGTCGGGTCTCGCTTTGACACGTTATTAATGTTCTACTTTCGAGCGAAACTGTTCGCGATAAAATTACGCAGCGTCAAATTTAGAAATTTGAATACGCGGGGCGTAAAGCGCCATATCGTATCGCAACGCGCCAAAATTTGACGCTTTTTGTCGCGAGTAGGCACTTACGCGCCGTTACGCACGCTAGTGGAAACTAAGCTTTACGCGCGCTAGTGGAAACTAAGCTTTAGACCATCTCTAAAGGGTAAATGAAAACTGCTACATCACTTTCTTGATTTTACTTTTTTCTGAATCTACGTTATCGAAAACCTAAGAAAAATATCAACTCTTATTTTTAAGCATCTCTTATATACGATAAAAAAGATCGGACTTAGTTGTCTGCTACAAAAAAGCACGGAGCCCCTGTGTTTCAATTTCCGAGGTAGATGTCGAACCAATAGGCACTCTCGTGAAATCCCGCGTGCTCGTGTATAGTAGAGTTTATATTACCATAGCCTCCTAGATGGCGCGTGAGTTTCAAATTCATTTACGTTTTAGGTTTGATTTAGGCTTAGCATTTTTAAAAGATTATACATTTTTACTACGCTTAAGCGGGCGTTGCGACTTAAATAAATTTTAAAATGTAGACCTGATGATGAAGCTGTGACTTCGAAACGTAGTCGAATTTAAATCAATATATTAAAATATTTAACGTGCAGAGTTTCCTTGTAGAAAATTAGTAAATTAGATGAATTTTACCTGCAACAAGAATAGAAAGTTAATTATAAATAAATTTTATTAGATGAAATAATGCTTTTTAAATAAAGGAAAACACAATTTCGAGCAGTTATTTCGCTATCAAAGGTATTTAGCCTGATTATATATATGATATATATGGTTTCTCTGGGGTCACGTTGTTTAATATTCAATATTTTCTTATAGGTTGATTAGATAAAGGCGTGTTTTCACGGGTGTCCAAGATAAAATGAATTAATAAATTTTAGATATTAAGGTGAGTTTTCACGAGTATCCAAGTTAAAAATTAATACAGATATAAAGGCGTGTTCACAGGGTATCCAAGATAAAATGACTTTATATAGAATAGATATAAAGGCTCGTTCGCACGAGTATCCAAGTTAAAATGACAAAGATAATATGCAAATGCCCGTTCGCACGGGTATCTAAATTAAAAATGATTAAATATAAGATATAAAGCCGCGTTCATACGGGCATCCAAGATAAATTAATAAAGATTAGATATAAATCCGCGTTCAGACTGGTATCAAAGAAAAATTAAGATTAGATATAAAGTCGCTTTCACACGGGTATCCAATATGAATAAAAAGGACTAGATATAAACGCGTTCACACGGGTATCCAAGATAAATTAATAAAGATTAGATATGAAGACGCGTTCACAGGTAGCAAAGTTGAAAAACATGATTTGAAAAACATGATTTGAAAAACATGATTTGAAAAACATGATTTGAAAAACATGATTTGAAAAACATGATTTGAAAAACATGATTTGAAAAACATGATTTGAAAAACATGATTTGAAAAACATGATTTGAAAAACATGATTTGAAAAACATGATTTGAAAAACATGATTTGAAAAACATGATTTGAAAAACATGATTTGAAAAACATGATTTGAAAAACATGATTTGAAAAACATGATTTGAAAAACATGATTTGAAAAACATGATTTGAAAAACATGATTTGAAAAACATGATTTGAAAAACATGATTTGAAAAACTTTACGCAACTTCGTTTTTAAAGGAATCTCGAAACGCCGTTCAAATTGTTCAAAGAGGTTTATGCATGCATAACAAGCCCCTGCTAAAGCATAATTCTTTTCAGCCTCTTTTACAATGTCATGGGTCTAGCTATTCCTATGAGCTTGACCATCTTGTTACTAACTTTAAGGTCAGGAATGTATCACTTTGTAGGCAACCCAGTGACCCAATTATTCCTAAAACATCCCATATTTTCATAATCGTCCTATATTCTCCTGTATTTCCTTGATATGTCCTATAAAGACATACAATTTTCTATTAACTTACTTTTCGGGATCAAAAAGATTCCCCTCGCCGTCGTTAATTTGAATGTATGCATTTAGCTGAATGTTATTTGTTATATCAATCGGTGGATAATTATGAAGTTAGTCTTAAAAGCTTGAAACCTATACTTGATATCTCACTGAAATTCCCAGGCTGACCCATAGCTGTAAGTATTAGAAAATAAATCTGAAAGGTAAATCACTCTCAACAAAACAAAGTTGCATGGTCATGTTTAGAATCAGATCCGGCGTTTTTATTGGCCCTATGCTTTGATTAGTCGGGCGGGTTCTATTTTGAATTTTGAAAAATGGGCGTCTATTTTGATTTTTTTTTTAAAACTAAGATGTTTCTGGAATGTTTGAATGTGCAAACAGGTGTTATTTTTTGATGAAGAATTGATAAAAAAAATCTCATTTTTTTTCCACTTCACCCTCTCTTTAAAGGCAATGGATAATTATTTTTACTGCCTTTAAATATTGTTTTTTTTAAATAATTAGTGATTATTTTTTTATAAAGGATTCAGAAATAATGAAAGAAATGGAGGTGAAGAGTAATGGTCCCCCACTATGTTTAGTGAGCGTACAAAATTCAAAATTAGAAAAAGCTGTTATTACCTACAATGGCTTTACCATCATCTTTAAAGAAAATGAATTATCATTACCCACCATAATGACAACGTTGCTCGCTGTGTATTATACACAAGAATTGGATTTTCCAGCATTGTTTTTACCACCAATAGCAGTTTTAATCAAATGGACAATGAAGCATGACTACTAAAAACTTAGCAACCGCGCTGCCAAGATGGATGTTGTAATTAAAAAACATTGGTAAATAAAAAAACATTAATTTGAACCAAAACGTTTTTGATACATTTTAAGCCTACATGAAGTGTTCTTACACTGGGTAAATTAAGAGCACCAAACATTATAAGAACATTACAAGAACCCTTTATACGGAACATTCCAAGAGCACGAGAACATATCGAGAACATATTCTTGAAACGTATTAAGAACACTATAACAAATCAAGAGCATGTGGTTGCGCATTAAGATCACTTTACAAAGCGTTCTAAATATGTATGTGTTCTTAAATTGATACCCAAAAAGGTGGTCTTAAAGGTTTTTTTAGTGTTCTTGAAACGAACTGGTAATTTGCAGTGTAGCACACCCTGTTAGCCGAGGCGCTAACCACCTCGCTAAGATCTGTACACCGATTACGCGATTACGGAAATGTGTACAGCCTTTGGCAGTACTAAATGCATACTCAGTTACGTTATCACTTTAATACAGTCAAAGCTACAGGCGTGTACACCGATTACGGGGAGTGATTTGTATATTGTTTCTGTCAATTAGAGCTAGAGCAACCTAAAGGGGTTGGGCAATTTCAAGTGAGTTCAATAGCTAAACATAAAGTTGCCCTATAAAATCCTTTCTTTGAGCTAGGCTCTCTGCCTTTCTAACACGTCCATTGGTGTAAAATCCATTCTTTGAGCTAGGCTCCCTGCCTTTCTAACACGTCCCTTGGTGTAAAGGCAATAGAATTCAAGTCAGTTTTAATTCTAACATTAAAGGGGCACTTGGAGCTAAAAATGGAACAGCTTTTGGATTTACTTCTTGGAGAATTTTTTCACAATTATTAGACACGTTTATAAGGGTTTTAAATTTGAATAAAAGTAAATATAAAATCGGACCCATCATATTATTTCATCTTTGAACAGTCCTAACGTTTAAAGAATAGGCCGGCGTTTGATGCATAAGAACTTAATGGCCATCAAACGCCGGCCTATTCTTTTAATTTTAGAGCATTATAAGAACTGTTGAAGGCTGAAATAATATCATCGGTTTAGAATTCATATTTACTAAAATTGAAATTTTACCAAACTTTAGAAATTAATTTAAACACAAAAAAAAAAAATCAGAACATACGTTTTTTGACAAGATGATTCCGAAAATAATTCAAAAGCTGTTCCATTTTTAGCTCCAAGTTTCCTTATAATCTTCGATTATTAAAAATTTTAATCTAGAGAAGTTCATGGGGTTCATATTTTAGGGGATGGACGATGTTCGTGTGACGTACAATGTAAGGGAGGGGGTTCGCCTCTTCGTGACGAAGGGGGAGGGAGGTGTTGAAAATTGGACTTTTTCTCGTGATATATAGTTTATGGACAGACCCATGAGTGTCTCGGAGCTTTTTCACTAAAATATGAAAAACGAAGTTCGTCGAAAATTTCGAACTGACCAAACATTATGGTAAAACGCAGAATTTCCGATGTAAGGAATAATATAGGGCCCAATTTTAATGTTCTTTTCTGCCACCATGTTAAAATGGTGACAATTTTTCAACATTATTAACAAGTTTATTTCCACAAATATAGGCACATGGACAGTAACCACAAGCTCATCTGTTGCCGCTTCGTTTTTCATGGCCTTATCGATGGATATAGTAGATTGTTGGTGCATTTATCTTGTACCACAAATAATAGAGCCGCAACAGTTGTGGATTTATTTTTAGGAGTAGGAAGATATGGTCTAACCAGTAGGGTTCGCGGCGATATGGGAGTGGAAAATATTGAAGTTGCCAGATATATGCTTGTTGAACGTGGGTTAAATAGAGCTAGTTTTATTACCGGCTTCAGTGTCCACAATACTAGAATTGAAAGACTTTGGTCCGAAGTTAATCGTGTTGTGTCTGCTTATTATAAAGCTCTGTTTAAACATATGGAGGATATACAAGTATTATCCCAAATCAACGAAATTCATAATAGGCTTTAAATATATATATATTCATTAATAGGCTTTAAATTGATAAAGACGACCTAGTTAACCTTCCTCTCCCATTGATGTTAATTTTAAATTCTATCAGTATCACTAATAAAATTAGCTAAAGATGGAGTTCCTTTAATGTATATATATATTTATCATTAGTCCTAGGTCGTCTTTATCCGTTTTTTGGAAAATATATAATAGTAATAAAATCTTTGAAGTAGTAGACTAAATCTACTAACTATAATTTTAAAGATATGAAATTGCTCTTTCTCTAACAAATAATTTCTGTCCCTTCACGGGTTTGATTCGAGTTAGATAAAGAGTTTTTTTAAGGGTGCGAAGCAACCTCTTTTTTGTATAATTATTGGTTTGATAATGACAAAAATCAACGGAAGTTATTTCTAATGTTTAATGATTCATTTAATAAAAAAATTCTAGGCCAGGCCAAAACATGGTGCACAAATGAACCCTTCGTCCAAATTATCTTTAAATTCCTCGTAAGATTTGTGAATTACTGGTAGATATAGGCGTAGTGAGCAAGTGTTTGACATGGGAAATTTGCTTGGCATTTCGCTCCCTCGAACGTTTTCGTGAAGAAAGCATATATTGTGGGATTTAGGATGAATCCCAATGGTGGCTCTTTGTCAGCCCCAGTTGCAAAAATTAGCACCATGGTTAAACTGAATTTGGAAATTCCTTCTTCTATATCGATCAAATAATCCCGCCAATATCCTATTGCATGATTTTCAGCCTTGTAGCGGTTTCTCCCCTGTTCAGAATACTATTTTGAAAAGAGAATTGATCCTGGATCTTGTATTAGGCGAACCACCGTCAATGAGCATGATGGGCTTGAACGGTTCTGGATATTTTACGATTTCGCTTAAATCATTCAACTTTGAGAGGCCTTCCTTAAACTTTATTAAATTTCCAGAATGACGGCCTAAAACTTACTAATATGAGACTTCCTCAATTATTTTTGCTTTTTGAGAAACGTGAAGAACCGGCGAAAGGCATCCCGCAATTGATCTTATGTCATCAAGGTTTTCTACGAATTCTTGAAGCTCCTGAAGGGTTTCAGCTTTTTCCAATTTCAGAACCCGTTATTGCAAATCCCTATCAGCTATTAGTCTAGGGGATACACATATTGTGAGTGGATCTTTAATTTAACTTTCGAACAAAGTTTTTTAAAATGAATGAGCTCCAGGACCCCCATGAACGAGGGAGAGAGCTATCGAAAAGCCTGCTAGGAAATATTTATTTTCCCTCATGGCTTGAGCGTTGTAAGCTAAATTACGGGCATCTAATGGACCCTCTAAAACCACACTTTCCATTACAGCCTTCATTAACAAACGAAAAAATTCTCTAGAAGGACCCCCGAGATCAACTGCTCCTTCCCTATGGTCGTAATTATCTGTAAAGACTATATTTTTCTTTGAATTTTCGTCAAAGGATGATCTTTTAAAGGCGCGATAAGCCCATCAATTACATTATGGCGGTTCACATTAATATCATTAGTTTTCTCTTGGTCAATTTTGGAATCGAGATTTAAAATGATGTCCTTTATATCCTTTTGGCTTTCGCAAGGACTATCAGTATTCGAAGGACTAGCTTTTGGTTCGTCTTTATCGGATTTGATCTTCTTCAAATAATGCAACGTAGTCGGCGTATACTCCAGGATCGTATGCATCAGACGGTTCTAAAAACATCTCAGATGAAGCAGATTCAAGTAGCTCAGCAACATTAGTTGGAGAGCTGCGAAGATTACTGGAACTTGAGCATTGTGCCTCTTCGTTCCTTCGTATAGTGACTTCAGAAGCATTGTCGATTTTAACTATAAAAACAATGAAACTTCAAATTAATACGACTTAAGCGAAATTCATTTCATAAAGAAAACGATAGCAGGATTTTTTTCTTTTAGGCCTAAAAGTCAGAGCTTAAAGTTTAAAAATTAATTTAAAATTAACGGGGATGTTTTGGTAAGTTATATAAATGGCTTTGGGTTTCTCATTGCTTTTTCTATCAAATAAAAGCAACTTTTTTCTCCCTTTAACTCAGTTCTATTTGGTGCCACGGTAATTTGTTGACCTGGAGGGAGAGTGTCGTGTGATTGGTCGGGGTAGATGACCGATGATGTTATACCAAATTCGCTTGCCAAGTAATTAATAGGATCAAAAATCAAGTGATTTTATTTGACAAAAGCTCTGACCACCAAATAAGGGACTCTCATGAGAAGAGAGAACTAAATAAGCTTTGAGCGACGCTAGTGCCCTGGTGGCCATTTTCGAAGCGTTTATACTATTAAAACATTGAAATTTCTCCTGGAGTAAGTTAAGCTATTAAAAGCCAGTTGGATCGGCCATTCATTACAGACGGAAGTGCGGAGAAAAAAGCGCGTCCCAGAGATTATGAATTGTTTAAACTTTAAAATATTGAAAAAACTCTGGTATGTTTTGATAGCTTACTACAACAAAATATTTATAGAAAAACTTGCTAAAATATTCCCCAGAGTTTATTAATCATGTAATAAGTAACAAAATCTGTGAAATATACCTTCGGGAAGTTCATCTTCTGTTAAATCCATTGGGTCTAATGATAAATCTTCATTGAATGGAGACTCCAAATCAACTTTTGGTCGTATGTACAAGGTGCTTTTCCCCCAACATCTATGAACGACATCACCACTCAGGGTTATGCCTGGCGGCATCTTTGGGCGTACAAGAATTGATCCAGATGCCTTCAGAAATTCAATACTGCGGAATATATTATACATATAAACCAGGGTTTAATTGAAATTTCACTGCCAATAGGAGGCCCAGCGAACGGAAAGCTTCATAAGAATGTAACTAGAACTTCAATGCCCATTTTACACCTCTGATTTAATTATTTCCTATTGATGATGGTCGTTACTGGTAACTGTGAACACTTCTTATAAATTATACAATTATTTCTGTTAAAATAACTTTAGAGATGTGTTTACATTAGGGACATTTCCCCCAAATTACAACTTTTGGGCCCCTCTCAATAGACGGTTTTATAAAATAACCTTGGAAACGGATAAAAAAGCAGTTAAAAAGCTTCCGTTTGTATTGAAGATGTAGCTTTTTTTTCAAGCTTCGTATAGGATTTTCTATACTTTTGCCAGCCTTGAAACTAACATTTTGATTGTGAGTTAGGATATCAAACCGTTAAAAAAATCGTTTATTGCCAGACTTCACTGTCCTTTAAAGTGATCAACCCAAGATTGAACTTACTCGATAGGGGTTGATATCTTTTCACTAAAGAGTGAAGAACAAAATTATGTTTCTCCAACGTAATTTTTATCCCACCGCGTGGGATTTTGTTCATGTTTTTTTCTGGAAGCAGGGTGATGTCTTTCGAAAATCCTGGACAAGGAGGATCAGAGAAGGAGAGGAAATGTGGGGACGGCGCGGTTCCTACTGCGTCGGCCTAAACTCCCACTCTGGGAGAACGGGGGTAGAGAAGTTTCGTGGTAAAATGTTGTCGCGTGGGTAAAACGAATCCTTTATGAGACGCGCTAGCTAGCGACCACGTGACAACAGTTCACCTCGAGAATTTCCTATCCCCCCTTTCCACCCGAGTGGGAGGTTGGCTCTTCTCTCTCTAACTCAACGAAGCCCCACATTTCCTCTCCTTCTCTGATCCTCCTTGTCCTGGATAAGGAGTTTGGCCTAAATATGAATGAGAATTAAATATAGTACAAAAAATGTGGGTTTTTTTAGGTAAAGAAACTAACCAAAGTTAACGTTAACAATGAACTTTTCGATTTTATAAAATTGATTATGGGACTGAAATATCAAACGCACCATTGTTTCTAATATCTTGTTCAAAATTCAGTTGGAATGATAAGTTTTTAATATGTGTAAAAGAGTAAAAATATAATTTGATGCTATCGAAATTTTTAGACACTTTATTTTTTAAATAAATCTCCATAGTTTGGTAAAAAAAATTTTAAGCGTAAATATAAATTCCGACCAATCATATTATTTAAACCTTCAACAGTGCTTGTAATGACCTAACATAAAAAGAATGGGCCAGCGTTTGACTACCTAGGTCTTAAGCATCAAAGGCTGGCCTATCTTTTAATGAAAGGACATTACAAGCACTGTGGAAGGCTCAAATAATACAGTTGGTCGGAATTTATATTTATTCTCATTCAATTTTAACTCAACTTTAGAAATTAATTTAAATCCCAAAAACGTGTCTAAAAATTCCGAAAATATTCTCATACATGTTTTATGGCATGGTGATTTCGAAAATAAATTCAAAAGCTGTTCCATTTTTAGCTCCAAGTTTCCCTTCTGGTTCTGATTGTAAGAAGCTAACCGGAAACACTAGTGTTCGATTTTTTTAGCAACATTACGCTTGTAGAGCGGGGATCTGCATACTGCTGCCACTACTTTTCTGTATTCTCTATGGCTCTCCAAAGTCCAAACTTATAAAAACAAAAAATTCCTTATTCCTTGCACATTTGCGGCTTTGCAGCCACATAATTGTTACACCCCCCAGGATTGACACTGCTTGATACTGATATATTTTTATCAACGAGTTTTATCGTCGGATAACAATCCGCCTCATTTTTTTAGCCTTTAGTACATTTCTAAGTAATGCTCCTATAGTTCTCGTCGGAGGGGGAGGGAGAAGCGCAAAGAGAATGTAAATACGTCTGGTGGTCAAGCTGAAGGCTGCAGCGTGAAAGGGATGACATATCTATAACCCAATCTCGGGAAATAACAAACAATAACATTATAATTATTTTCACCCATTTAACACTAACCGCGAAGAAAAACTATTGGTGCATTTAGAACCGTTGAAGAGTACTTTTCAAAAATACAAAATGACCATATGTAGAGCGGATTGTTATCTAAAATCTTAGAGAAAAAGTTGCTGCATGAAAGATATATACTCAGAAAAAAATTTCTGTGTCGGGTTTGTAAGCTCCTTAGATTTAGAAACGGCATTGTGCGAAGCACGGGAAAATCCCTCAACTTAAATTAATTATTATTATTATTTTTTTTTCAACTGCGTCATAATATTATCAGTCATCAGTTTGCAAACTTGAGCCCTTTCAACCTCGGTTTACCTTTGGCCTCATTTAAGTTTAATTATATAACGCAATTATTCTGCTTTTTCAAAGTGGCCAGTTGCGTTTCAACCTGTTGCTTCGGCTCTAATATTATATCAGTATACTATCTTGCTTAACGTAAAATTGAGCATAGGAAAAATTTTAACACAAAACTTATTGACCATGGTGAATAACTTTGAATATTAATTAACGAGAAAGCTACTTCAAAATTCGTTAGAATTTTAGGACCTACTAGTCTTATAAACGACCCCACTTCCAGTCAGAGATTTTATACTAAACTTATTTAATTTTAATAATTACCGTTAACCTTTAATTATCTTCCCAAAATAGCCTATATTTGATCATTTTTTCACCAATATTTAAGGCAAAACGTTTTTCTTACTGTATATAACTTAATTAAGCAATTATCTATTAACATAATAAAGTTTAGATTTCATTTCTACGAAAATTATTAAAAAAGTTATTAAAGTTTTACCGGGGCCACTTTTAAAGTTTTTAAGCCACCCCAACTGGTTTTCTCAGTCCCACATGTAGGAAATGAACGGAGCGGTTGGGGAAAGATTGTAAGTAAGTCGCCCGACAACAAGAGTGCCGTGGTAGACGGAGAACGGCGACTCTAGCCTTAAAGACCTACTCTTTCTCGGCATCTAGCATTCCCTTTTCATCCTTCAAGAGTCTGGTAAATTTAGGGGAAAACTTGGATTCGTAAAACGGTCAAATCTCTGGTAATAACTATGGTAGAAATAAAATCTCAAATTCGTATGATAAATGATTATCTCATCTATTAACCTATTTATAACAAAAATATTAAAAAGTTAGGTTAACACTGAAAAATAGTGTCAAACATAGGGTTATTTTGAAGGGTAATTAAATGTTAATGCAATTTCTTTAAATCAAATGTCTCTTCCGGAAGCTATGTTATCATATCTCAAATAGTAAACTAAAAAACACTGAATGAATTTTTTTTTATTTGTTTTCGAATAAATCCTGCCTAAGTGACCTATATTTTCACTGTTTAAAGTTAATTTTAAAAATTATCTATAACCGTAATTGAAAATGTTACTTAAACACATATATTAATATTAATGTTATAGCAAAAAGGTTTAAGCAAATTTTACGTTGTATATACAAGAGAATACTAAATAATCACAAGTTAATTTTTAACAATAAAAGCTGTGTTAAGTTCGAGGGGGCAGACATTCGCGAACTCAGGTGTACAAAATTTTCGAACTCTTTGCACTATAAAAGCTGAACTCGGAGTTCGTAAGAGTTCGAACTAAAGCCGAACTCCGTTAAATCAAGTGTACAGCGAATTCAAGAGTGACGCACCCCTCGGTTAAGTTTAATATTTACTGACCTTGAATTGTTGGCTCGTTTCCGTTGTGACCAAATAAAATTAAATTGTGGTAACTCTTGAGAGCTTCTGGTCGAACGAAACGTTGTTCTTAGTTCCGCACCCACTGAGCCAAATGAGGGTCGCATCGTTGCACTTGACCCTGATTGTCGAGACATTTCCAAATTGCTTGAATTTTGATTACTGTTTTGCGGAGATACGGCAGCCGTAAGAATATTCAGAAACTGGGTGCTTCTTAGGATGTTTATAACATCATTAATAGATTGGGAGGGACTTTGGCCGGAATTACTTTCAGCCATGATGCTCAAATTAAGTCTTTTGTATCTTAGCAGGAAAATAAATCGTGCGGAAATAGACTGCTATTCCCCCCTTTTCGCGGAGACGAACGCCTTACTAGAAGGAATGGCTTTCAGATAAGAGTGAAATTTTACTTTTTTATGACCAGCCTACAAATGCAATGGGAAAGGGGGGTGACAACGAAGAAGCCTCTCCAAACCGTGCCCGTATTCTGCAAAATTTCCTTCCCCCAAGTGAGGCCCAACCTCCTCTCCTAAGCTCGCTGATTCGTTGGCCAGCAATTGCGTCACATTCTTCTAGGGTTTTTAATTGGTTATGACGTAATTAACCTAAGTCATTTCATTCGATGAACACAACATTGACAACATTTGCAGAATGAGTTCGGTTCAGTTCTATGCTAGATTTGCAACGAAAACCGGTGTATCGGGTGTAAGGTGTACACGAGTCACGTGACTTCTATAGAGGCCTATATAGTGAACTACATCCTTATTAACGCCATCTATTATGTCGACGTAGATAATGTTTTAATGCCGAAGAAGGATAGGCCTATGTCTATTCATTCATATGTAAATTTATTATTTCCATCGGTTTTTGCCGTTTATAAAAATTTCAATACATTATTTTTTCACGCAGTATCTAATGATGTAGTGTACAATATGCTACCTTAGTATTTAAGCATTGAATTTAGACAATAAAAATAATATTATCTAAGCTTTGGCATAGAAATAAACTATAGAGAGGTATAGACAAATTCAATTGTTTTTATTCCTTGGTAGAAAAGTACAAGTGTAAATGGTTTAACGTAGGAAGACCGTGTTCCAACAAACGTTTGCATCGTGTTAATACTAGTTGTACATTACATAATCGTAAGAATTAAGATTAAAATCTTTAACATTTAACTAGTGACCTTGATTTACACATTGCTGCATATTGTGCAATAGAGTACACGTAGGTTAAATTTTTAAAAATATATCTGAACCTATTTTGCATGTAGTTCGTTATAACTTTAAAATCTTAGAGATCAAAACATGCCGGTATATACTTTGCAAGAATTACAATTATTTACATTTGGCAGAAAGCAAGTTATTTAATTTGAATTAACAATGATTAAACATAAAAAAGTTAATTTGTTTTCTGTGATACCGTGTCCTTGAAGCGATTTCCAAGTAGAATAACCCTTCCACAACCATCGAACTGACGATGGGCTGCCAACCAATTAGCTTCAAAAGGTACTGAAAGAAAATACGTTAAAAAGTAACGAGTCGTGTTTTTAACGTCATTTTAATTCTCAAAATATACATTTGCATAAAGGTAAATATGTTGAAAATAAAAAGTCGTGCTTTTAAAACGTTATTTTACTACACTAAATATACATTTAATTGTCTTGCGAACATACGGGATAGAATAGTGCTATAAAAATAGGAAAATAAGAAGTCATGCTTTTAAAACGTAATTTTACTACACTCAATATACATTTAATTCTCATGCGAACATACGGGGTAGAATAATGCTAACGTATCCAATTTCCATCGTATGTAACATCCAGCCGTCCAACGTGAATTTAAAATTTCATGTTCCACTGAAACCATTACAAGTAAATAGATTAATCTTGTCAAAAATTAAATACCGAACTACATAAAACATTAAAAAGTGTTGTATCGTTTATCAATGTTTTAATACGTAATGTTAAAATAAGCAGGCACTTGCGGCTGGAAAAGAATAAATAAAAAGTTATTTAAAGCGCACTGTACTTACAATATACCATGATTGAATCCAATCTATGACTATATAATAAATTAAAAATGTAGGTTTAATTGTACAGTACCCGTACTTGTAATTTGTAAATCATAAAAACGTAAGTGCCAAGGGTTAGCTAATCTTCCCTTAGCTGCTACTCACACAGTATGATAACTAGTTAGTACATACCTTTCCTCACGAGCTCCAATGCAAAAATGACTCTGAACTTGATGCAAAAACGTAACGTTCAGACAAAAACTAACCGGTTGCCCCGGTTTTAAACCATGGTTAAAGCGGTACATTTTCGGTTAACTATCTTAACACTAAACTGAAATTGCGCGGGAAACTTTGGCGTATCAAAATCCTTATGTCTCTTACGTCATAACCAATTAAAAACCCTATGACAATGTGACGCAATTGCTGGCCAACGAATCAGAGAGCTTAGGAGAGGAGGTTGGGCCTCACTTGGGGAAGGAAATTTTGCAGAATACGGGCACAGGTTAGTTAACTTTTTTGTATTAAATATGGATCCGCCCAGTCTCTTAATTCTAGCAACTCATTGCGTTGTTTATACCGGGCTAACAAGACGGTTTTTAAATTTAGGTTTTAACCCGATTTTAATTAACAAGTTGGGAAACCAAAATATAACCTTCCCGACCCCGACGTTAAGGTAATCTAACCTAACTTAACCTTACCTAAAATAAAAGTTGAAAAGAAGTGTAGAGTATTGGAAGAGTAGAAGAAACAGCGTGCATTTCAATCACACTTCTCTATTTCCCATCTAGGTTACGGAGTGTAAGTGTTCTACCTTGACCTCAAGGATTCAGAGATTGCAAAAGAGTGTCCTGCGTTACCCATAATTATATTCGGCAGGTCGTAGACTTCTTAATATACACACCAAATGAAATGTCCTGCGTTACCCATAATTATATGCGGCAGGGCGTAGATTTCTTAATAGACACACCAAATGAAAAGTTTATTTCCTAAGTAAATATGTAATATACAAGTTCTTGTAATATAAATTAACACTTGAGTATAGGCTGTACTGTGTGATTATCTTTGATAATCCACTGATTTGATAAAGACGAAGAATTTAGTCTAGGATGGCAAGAAAGACAAGGAATGAAAACGACGAAGATGTGGTAGCAAGTTCCTTTTGGACAAACCAAGAAATATTGTAGACTGAATGTTCCATTTACAACCCATTGTCGGTAGATGATTGGTAATTACTTCCGGTACAATTTTCGTCTGAAATTCTTGTTTTGACGTGCTAATAGAGGACCATTACTGATATTTTCATCATACAAGTGATCCCAGTCATTGGAAGAATCCAAGGATGGAGATGGTCGAGAGGTTATTTTCCAAACCGGCTGACAAGACGTTAGCTTCCACTTCTATGATAAAAAAAATATCTTAAAAGACTGAAAGTAGACTAATTTCCATACCGTTAGTACTCATATTTGAATAGCTGCTTTTATGTTTACAATTACGAGGCCGTATGAAGAACTGCCGAGCTTTTACTGACTGTAGGTATCTCATATGTCGAATTCGAAAACACTAACTGCTTGCACATTTCAATTCTTCGTAGCCGGGCCGTCTCTTTCTGGTGATAAATGAAAGCCGTGTCGCTGCTCTGTTGACTTCAAATGGTGATAACATTCTGCGCTGGTTGATTATCTCCCTTAAGTCATTATAGCTCTCTTTCGTCTGGTCTGGCCTCGTCTCCTCTTGTCTGGTCTGGTCTCCTGGTCTCGAAGTTCACAGTACACGGCTCATTTCGATTATTAAAATAATCGGAAATGTTTCTTGGTTTTATAGTGGAGAAAACTGAAGCCTATTTTTTTTCCAACATCAGATGTTATTTTTTCTTCAAAATTGTTGTTTTTTTAAACACGGGAAACCTACTGTACTTTTGTTCAAGGAGAGTTTTCACCACTATCATTTTTCTTAAGAGGTTTAACATTTTGTATCAATCCGCCTCAGCTTTAAATCTTATATCATTTCTATCTTGGATGCCCGTGTAAACGTACCTTTATTTAGATTCTTCAATCCACCCCAAGTTTGCAGCAAGCCTTAGCCTATACTGCCCGTTACACCTTTGCTTTTTGGACTAAATGATATATGGAAAACAGCTTAGCGCGTGTTGCCAACTGAAGCTGGTATTAAACGGTCAAATTTCACTAAATTTTTGCACAATTTCTTAAATATCTTCTAAACTATCTCGAATTTTTACTTGATTTTTCAGCTTCGTTATTAATTAGATTCAGTTTAATAATATTATGATATTAAATTAAAATTTAAATGCATTATACGCTTCAATTCACTAAAAGATATCTCGGCATAAGGCCAAAATAGTTTTGGCATGGAAAAGTGGTATATATAGCTTTCGCGAGCCTTTATTCATCGAGCGAGTAGCCGAGAAGAGTTGGGGGAAACCCCCCCCCCCCTTTCTCAACGTCTAGACGTTAATCGTAACCCTAGGCATTCGGTAACTGCGCCACAAAGACCCGTAGAGGGAGGAGATAGTGGAGTGGAAGGTTGTTGTGGACTATATTAGTGAAGGACGCCTCGCTAATATGGCCCGCTGAGATCGGACACTAGAGGTTGGACCTTGGTGTGGGGATGGTCGGAGGTGATTATAACAGTGGGAGACGTCCCATTGCGTATAATCGCTTTCAACTGTCCAGCATCGAGGTTTGACCGTAAAGTGGATGGTGGAAGGCGATAATATACAATTGGAGACGTCCTATTGTATATAATTGCACGACACTTGAAACTCAATGCGGCAGCCACGCTTAAAGGAGGTAATTCCCGTTAAACTGAATTGAACAATAAGCTGGCATGATTACGTCTCTAGACTTTTGGCTCCACGATTTAGGTCACGTGATTTCCGTTTACACAGGATATCCGCTTACGCCGGAAGTGACACAGACAGACACACACACAGACAGACCTCCCCCTGAACTAAAGTTCAGTCGGGGAGGTAAAAACATTTACAAAACGCATTTAGCATATTGTAATTTCCTTTGGCTACTCCATGCTTTACACTGGTTCGCAAATATTATATTAATGGAAAATATTGTTCCAAAGTTACAATTTTTAAAAGAATTATCATAACCACCCGTGGGTTTCAGAATTCGGTTTCTGGCGCTTACCGCCTAATCCAAACGATAAACTTGGTATTCAAAAAATATTAAATGAACAAAAATGGCTCAAAAGATTACCATCCTTTATCGATGGATTATATACCACTAATCCCGATGTCGTGGTTTATATTCTAAAAAGTCTTAGAAGACAAATAAACGCCAGTTTTAATGAATTAAAGAGTAAATATAACTTTCAACGTATGACCCATTTAAATTTCGGTGATGGATGGTGTCTATTAGATCGTGATCCAACCCTCAGGGGATTAACTTTCCTTATATTCAGAGTAACGACTTTATGACGAATGCTTTTAAATTCTCGTATGATTTTCACCAATTTTACAGGGTGGAAAAGATCAGACCAACACCTACCTTTGTGGACGTCCCCCAATAATGCCGTCGGATGACGTCACTATAAGTAGTTTATTCCTATACAACAAGGGTAAAATAAACAAATGACGTCATCAAGTAAACAAATTTGCATAAGCCACGCCCCTAAAATAAACAAATTTGCATAATAAGCCCCGCCCCCAAAATAAACAAACAGCGCATCCGTCAACAAATGACGTCATCCATCAACAAATTTGCCTAATAGGCCCCACCGCCACAGTACACAAATTGGCCGAATAATCCCCGCCCCCAAGGTAAACAAATTTAAATAATAGCCCCGCCCCCAAAATAAATAAGGAGGGGACATATTTCCACCCCCTCCATCAACAAATTAGCCTAATGGGCCCCACCCGGAAAGTCCCCAAATTACCCTGCATTACCCCTTCCCATAATTAACATTAAAGGGACAGTGACACGAAAAATTATTTTTTTCGTTCGTCCTTCATTGGTAGAAATAATGGGTTTCGAATGGCTATCAGGCGAGTCAGCAAAGGTCAAACGATACGCATCTGGCTCTTTTAATCGCAATGTACAAATGACCACTGAATCGCCCTATGGTAGGGGCCTTCTGTACACGTGACCTCCGTTGTTATAGGGCTATTTTCAACCTGTTTTACCCAATTTTGACTATTTTTTAAGTTTTTTCATGTGACATGTGACGTCATAAGCCAAATTGTTGTGTATTTTGACCTGTTGGAAAAGGAATGTTATTCACCCTCAAGGCTGGAGATGCTTATTTTTAAATGTTAACTCTCTAATACAATGCTGATGTGTCTGAAGTAGTGTCACTCCATGTCGTATCGGTCTTGTTATATTTCCTCTATTATCCAAGGTTGTAAGTCCAACGTGGGAAGGAAGATAGAGATCTTCGGTTTGGGCTGAATCTTCCATTTGAGATTGTCCAAGGCTGTAATCCAACGTTGCAAAGGAGTTAAAAACATTATTTTTCATACAGAACCTTCAAATTGTGACGTTTTGAATTTTGGGTTATATTTAAAGGGAGAATGCAGCAACGAAAGGTATCCCAATATTTGAAACTATATTTAAAGGGTTCGGGGTCTGATTATATTATTGGAAACAAAAGTAAAAAAAAAATATTAGGAGGGAGGATGAGGGCAGTTAATTAGAGTTAAATTGCAATACCTTAAACGGGATTGGTAAAGCTCCATCAAGTTGTTGTTTTGTCTTATGGAGTTGACCATCTTGTTAAATTCTCTTGATGATGCAGTTAATTATTATGGTAAGAGGTTTGAGTTCTTGATCTTGGAAAGGTATCATAATCCAATGAGCTTATATTCTTCGACCGGGATTATACATTGTCTGAAAAAATATAAGGTTTCGTTATAAATGCCATTTAAAACAATTTCAGTCCTTAATGAATGGTCTTACTAGTATAGATTTTTTTAATTATTATATTTGATTGGCAGACATTTTATCCAAACTCAAAACCCGTTTTTCAAAACTAAGTGATTTTATCCAGTACAGTTTTAACAATAGTTTAATTTTCCCAAAGACTTGTAGAAAAAATAAAACTATATTTTGGGTACGGTGTAAAAAAGCATCACATTTAATTAAATGATTCGCTTGTATAAAATTGATTGAGAAAAGGGCAATGTATATTATGGAAAAGTTTTAAGGTGCAATAATATCTCGTTACGTCTTCCTTTAGAGTTCGGGAGTAGCATAAGATTAAAGTTAAATGGTTTCCTTCTATTTCCCTTAAATTACATCTGTATTTTTTCATACAATTTTAACATAAGTTTTAAGGATTTAGGCTCAATAGAATTATTAATTTTTGTAGTAAAATAATGGAAAATCAAAACACCCGCTAAACGTAACTATTTCTTTGGCGAGAGATATAACATTAAAGTAAAAACATTTTTGTCTAGCTTAAACCATTGATGATTTTCACGTGGAACAGTTACTTTAGATAATCAAAACTACATGACCCGTACTCGAGGAAATCACTGAAACTGACTAGTTGCTATAATTATGTAACACGGGAATCCAATTTAACATATTACTGATATTTGGTTAATTTGGACGGGACTAAAGCATAAAAAATATGGTTTTCGAGTGGAAACTACCTCTTCAATCTAAATACCATAACGATGTATATAGATACCTCGCGGCGCTTTCAAGGTCTTTCTACGTGTTTAATCTCTTAATTTTCTATATCGTAGGTAATCTAGCGAGTAAAGCAACACTTTTATTTTAAATAATTAATTGGTCACTGTAGCTTTTTCATAATAGAACGAAAATTATTAGGGGAATGTATTTTATAAAATTATAAAGTAAATAAAAAAAGCTAAAATATTGTAACTTACTTTAAAGATCCACACAGGATATACATTGTAAACTTAAACAATGATGTATTACACGCAACGATCTTTTCGATTCTACAAACTTAAGGCTTCCTTTCCAGGGCTTGTTAATTATCCCCTGAGGTTTAAAAATTATGTATAAAGAAATATCTCATACTTTTCAAAACTAAAATTATTCGTTAGTAGTTATCATTCATTTACAAGCAAGAAACACCGTTTCTAGGTGAAGATGTTTGAGAGCTTTTGTTAAATATAATTGTATTCACGCGGGACTTAATACACCTAACCACTTGACCAGTCAGCTCTAATTTAATATTAACTACACTTTCAGACTTATAAGAGATGATTAAAATCTTGCGGCGTCTGGAAATATAATTAGGCTATACTATAAAACCAACTGGTTAACATGTTAACCGTGCAATTTGAAACACTTTCTCACACTACCAGGCTATGCTTTGACAGTTACCTAGCATTACTTTGTGAAATAAATATCATCATAATCATAATTAACAATTATCGGTTCAAGTAAAATCTGAACCTGCTAAAGGCTACTACTTCCCGAAAAAGAGATCAAGCTAAAACCGATTTGAAGCTATATATGGCGTCTCGTTCCGAAAAAACTTTTACTTGATTTTAAAACTGGTTCTTAATAATCGCATTCCAAGAGAACAGTTTCAATCTTGTATTTGACAAATTTTAACTACAAAACCCGTTGAAACAGTACTGTTGCATAATATATCGAAAGAAATTATGGCATGTGTTTAAAATACATGTATATTATATTAATAACGAATGAATAAAATATGTAAGCGAAATAACCGAGAAAGGGAAATTTAAAGCTCTAGGCGTTGGCTGGAAATTTGGCCATGAAAATAGCAATGCGTTTAAAAGTGTTAGTGACTTAATTTTTAAAACAAGCTAATTCAAAACAGTCTTTAAACAAAATCTTCAGTTAAACATAAAAATTTATTATTATTATTATTATTCCAACTTTATTATTTGATACCGCGGAGAGAATAATTTCCGAGGTGTACGTTTTATATAGAGCTCACGGAACGCGTTGTGTAGGCTTTTACTATTCAATTAACGTAAAAGAAAAGTTCAAAGAATAAGGTTAGAGAAAAAGGTCATAAGAAAAGAATGGCCAGTTCAAAATGTTTAATTTACAAAACTATCCTTAAAGGTTTTCTACTTTCCAGCTCGGAGATCGAGACAGTCACATCGCAAAACTAGTAACTAGCCTAAAACTCCCATTTTAAAAAATGGTTGTAGCCCTAAGATATAAAATTCCAAAAGAGTTGCATTCTCTTTTGAAATGTTTCAAATTAAAATGAATGTATGAATAATAAATATGTGTGGGAAATGTATATCTCTAGGTGTTGGCTGCAACCACGGCCATGAAATAACTACGTAATTAAAAGAGCTGGTGACTGTGTGTTTTCTTAAACAAGACAATTTTCGCATTCTTTAAGAAAAAATTCAGTTTATTCAATAAAAACTCATAAAAAGCTACATAAATTAATAGTTGATGACAGAGAAGTTCCGATGTGTACGGTAGAATTTAGAGCTCAAAGAGCACGTTGAATCTAGATTTTGGTTTTTAAGAACGCCTGACACGATTTCAAACGCACGCATTCTATGAATTACAGAAAAGAGTTCGAGAAATTTACCAAAGATTTGAAAATACTTTCTTGCATCCACTTTACACTAAAAGCCAAAAGTTCACTATAGAGTGCTTATAGAATATTAAAGCCCTAAAAAAGATGAGGTGGCTTGGTCGGGAAACTTCGTGCAAACTTTACCCCGTCAAAACACTTTCAAAAACTAATTTTTTATTGAAAAGCGAGGCATACATTCCGTATATATCTACGTTCTTAAAATGTTGATTTAATATTAACTATCGCTTTGAAGTCTTTAAACTCTAGTAGAGAAGGAATTATATCGATAGTTTCTGTATGTCTGTGTTTCAAGACGAACTTGTCTAAAAAGTAAGATGGCTTTCGACCAGATCTTCAACGGCAATAGTATTTTTTCATAGGTTTATGTACAAAGAAACAACATTTTGATGAAACTTAGACTGTTCCTTTAGACAAAATTTATTAATCCGTAGCAGTGTCTTAAATTAATTTAATTATATTCATACATAAAAATAAAAACGTTCGCTGCCAACTTACAAATAAACGGAGCCTTTATCAAAAATTGGCGTGATGTACCTGGCTAGGGAAATCACTGAAACTGATTTTTTAAGTCTTACCGGGAGAACAAGGAAGGACAGACAAAGAAAGTGTTCAAAACTAATTAGTATTATGATAGGCTTGTAATTTTATCTCAAGACAAAACAAGAAGTTTATCCTTTTTCCGTCCAAAAAAGAGCGAGGGTGGGTCGACATTTACATTGGCCAGTTTGAGAATGACCTCGAATTATCCAACGAAACCATGCTATTACACTCGCAAGCTACGAGATTCCACAATTGAATAGAAACTATTGCAAATAATTCAATAAAAACGAAACTTTTGTCTCCCAACGTTTGTATCCTGATGGGTCGAGTCCGTACGTTCCTGGCGCGCGCCTATCGCAGTTTATGCCAACAACATTAGGTTTACAAGTACATTGTCCTCCTAGATTAGCACAAGAGGTACTGACTTATCCCGGTGGTTCTGTTACGAATTGAATGAAGCCTTAGTATTTCCTTTATTTCATTTTATCAAGCATTTGATATTTTTACCATGCGTTTGTCCGTAAACGTAAAATCCAATACTGTATTTCTTGCAAACATCGGGTTTATTTTAATTACATAGTTCCAATAAGAAAATTGTATGCCCCAGCGAAAGTTAGGGTAGGCTTTCCTGTAAGGCTTTGGTGTACTACAGGTAAGCCCCTATACAGGGGTAGACCCTATCACGTGACCAAATCTCAAAGCTGTACGACTTGTAGTTTGGGAGTTAAAGCATTATCAAAGTTACATCTTATGTTATTCATATGGACAACTATGTTATTCCTATGGGTACTATTTTCAAGCTGTAAAATATTACAAATTCGTATTCGGGTGTGTACTATAGTGTATGCTGATCAACATGTATGAATAGTTTTAGCTATGTATATGAATACTGAGAAGGCATGGATATATCACGGTATGTTTGTGTACTTGTGTGTTATATTGAGTTTGTATTAGAAAATATGTATTATATTGAATTCAACAGCTATTATTCAATAGCTCTAAAATATACAAGAACTTTCATCAATGATCAAGAATTAGGAGATCAAGAGGTTGTTTAACGTCAACTTAAAGTGATTGTTTATACTCAACAAAAATATTTAATTGTAAGTTAGAAGAGAAAATTACTGTTTTTCTTTTTAAAAATATCATTTTATTTTTACAGTTCTATATTTATTAAACAGTACAATCTTTACAGAAAAGTTAACTTTTAATTGTTTTAATGTTCAAATCAATACTATTTCAAATAATAAATTTACTTAAACATTTTCACCTTCATGGATATTATAATCCTCCTAATTCACAAATGTTTTTGTTTAATATATGTTAACATATCTTTAACGTAATTTTATCATATTTATACATAACTCGAGTAAACCTTTTTCAATTATATTATATATATTATTATATTATATATTATAATTATATTATATATTATATATTATATTATGTTTTAAATATTATGTAAATGAAATATTTTTAAATTAAATTAATCGAGTTGCAATACATGGAAAATCAAATTCAACAAATTTCTTATACAGAAGTAAAGGTAATTTGATGGTTGCTTGTTTTTGTCAAAACATCTCTAATTGGAGCATTCATCTAGTCTTGAAATCTGTCAGTTTTATATATAACTCAACATAACAACCCAAAATACTCCCTAGTAATTTTTTTCATTAATTGTAATAATTAATTTTATTATATTTTACAATATTTACTTTAATGAGAATTACGGTTAGATACATTTAATATCGAATGAAATAATCCAGAATAATCTCTAATAACTTTTCATTGATTGGTATAATTTATTTTATTATAATATTTTCAGTTTAATAAGGTAATGCGGCAAGTTATCAATGGATAATTCGTTATTTTCGTTGTAGCATTACGAATAGATCTCACTTTTTTAATAAAAAAATTTTAAAATATAAAATTTGAATGATTTGAATGTGGCACGAGTGTATCGATAATCTTTTGTATCAAACTAAAACTTATCAACTTCAACATGGAATGTACGAAAATATCTCGAGTGTTTTAAATGGAATGAAAGAGTGTTTTTCACCAAGAACGAGACAATATTTTGATTTTCAACAAAATAGTAATGGAATAGTAACGTTGCTTTGTGGATTAGGTAAATTGACGAAACAAAACCAGATTATCATATATCGGATCAACAAAATTTTTTGCGAGATAATTTTAGCATTCTTTTTCCTAAAAACAATCCTGGATTAGGTCTCATGTTAGGTTTTGATAATACACAAATTGATAAAGAATTAACGCATAATACATGTGGAAAATATATGGCTGATATAAACAGAGGTATACAGAATTTGTTCGTAAATACTAGTCTCATAAAAAGACAGATTATAGGTGATAAATGGGGAGACTTATTACTTATATTTTAAAATTTTTTTATTAAAAAAGTGAGATCTATTCGTAATGCTACAACGAAAATAACGAATTATCCATTGATAATTTGCCGCATTACCTTATTAAACTGAAAATATTATAATAAAATAAATTATACCAATCAATGAAAAGTTATTAGACATTATTCTGGATTATTTCATTCGATATTAAATGTATCTAACCGTAATTCTCATTAAAGTAAATATTGTAAAATATAATAAAATTAATTATTACAATTAATGAAAAAAATTACTAGAGAGTATTTTGGGTTGTTATGTTGAGTTATATATAAAACTGACAGATTTCAAGACTAGATGAATGCTCCAATTAGAGATGTTTTGACAAAAACAAGCAACCATCAAATTACCTTTACTTCTGTATAAGAAATTTGTTGAATTTGATTTTCCATGTATTGCAACTCGATTAATTTAATTTAAAAATATTTCATTTACATAATATTTAAAACATAATATAATATATAATATAATTATAATATATAATATATAATATATAATATAATTATAATATATAATATATAATATATAATATAATAATATATATAATATAATTGAAAAAGGTTTACTCGAGTTATGTATAAATATGATAAATTACGTTAAAGATATGTTAACATATGTTAAACAAAAACATTTGTGAATTAGGAGGATTATAATATCCATGAAGGTGAAAATGTTTAAGTAAATCTATTATTTGAAATAGTATTGATTTGAACATTAAAACAATTAAAAGTTAACTTTTCCGTAAAGATTGTACTGTTTAATAAATATAGAACTGTAAAAATAAAATGATATTTTTAAAAAGAAAAACAGTAATTTTCTCTTCTAACTTACAATTAAATATTTTTGTTGAGTATAAACAATCACTTTAAGTTGACGTTAAACAACCTCTTGATCTCCTAATTCTTGATCATTGATGAAAGTTCTTGTATATTTTAGAGCTATTGAATAAGAGCTGTTGAATTCAATATAATACATATTTTCTAATACAAACTCAATATAACACACAAGTACACAAACATACCGTGATATATCCATGCCTTCTCAGTATTCATATACATAGCTAAAACTATTCATACATGTTGATCAGCATACACTATAGTACACACCCGAATACGAATTTGTAATATTTTACAGGTTGAAAATAGTACCCATAGGAATAACATAGTTGTCCATATGAATAACATAAGATGTAACTTTGATAATGCTTTAACTCCCAAACTAGAAGTCGTACAGCTTTGAGATTTGGTCACGTGATAGGGTCTACCCCTGTATAGGGGCTTACCTGTAGTACACCAAAGCCTTACAGGAAAGCCTACCCTAACTTTCGCTGGGGCATACAATTTTCTTATTGGAACTATGTAATTAAAATAAACCCGATGTTTGCAAGAAATACAGTATTGGATTTTACGTTTACGGACAAACGCATGGTAAAAATATCAAATGCTTGATAAAATGAAATAAAGGAAATACTAAGGCTTCATTCAATTCGTAACAGAACCACCGGGATAAGTCAGTACCTCTTGTGCTAATCTAGGAGGACAATGTACTTGTAAACCTAATGTTGTTGGCATAAACTGCGATAGGCGCGCGCCAGGAACGTACGGACTCGACCCATCAGGATACAAACGTTGGGAGACAAAAGTTTCGTTTTTATTAAATTTCAGTGATTTCCCTAGCCAGGTACATCACGCCAATTTTTGATAAAGGCTCCGTTTATTTGTAAGTTGGCAGCGAACGTTTTTATTTTTATGTATGAATATAATTAAATTAATTTAAGACACTGCTACGGATTAATAAATTTTGTCTAAAGGAACAGTCTAAGTTTCATCAAAATGTTGTTTCTTTGTACATAAACCTATGAAAAAATACTATTGCCGTTGAAGATCTGGTCGAAAGCCATCTTACTTTTTAGACAAGTTCGTCTTGAAACACAGACATACAGAAACTATCGATATAATTCCTTCTCTACTAGAGTTTAAAGACTTCAAAGCGATAGTTAATATTAAATCAACATTTTAAGAACGTAGATATATACGGAATGTATGCCTCGCTTTTCAATAAAAAATTAGTTTTTGAAAGTGTTTTGACGGGGTAAAGTTTGCACGAAGTTTCCCGACCAAGCCACCTCATCTTTTTTAGGGCTTTAATATTCTATAAGCACTCTATAGTGAACTTTTGGCTTTTAGTGTAAAGTGGATGCAAGAAAGTATTTTCAAATCTTTGGTAAATTTCTCGAACTCTTTTCTGTAATTCATAGAATGCGTGCGTTTGAAATCGTGTCAGGCGTTCTTAAAAACCAAAATCTAGATTCAACGTGCTCTTTGAGCTCTAAATTCTACCGTACACATCGGAACTTCTCTGTCATCAACTATTAATTTATGTAGCTTTTTATGAGTTTTTATTGAATAAACTGAATTTTTTCTTAAAGAATGCGAAAATTGTCTTGTTTAAGAAAACACACAGTCACCAGCTCTTTTAATTACGTAGTTATTTCATGGCCGTGGTTGCAGCCAACACCTAGAGATATACATTTCCCACACATATTTATTATTCATACATTCATTTTAATTTGAAACATTTCAAAAGAGAATGCAACTCTTTTGGAATTTTATATCTTAGGGCTACAACCATTTTTTAAAATGGGAGTTTTAGGCTAGTTACTAGTTTTGCGATGTGACTGTCTCGATCTCCGAGCTGGAAAGTAGAAAACCTTTAAGGATAGTTTTGTAAATTAAACATTTTGAACTGGCCATTCTTTTCTTATGACCTTTTTCTCTAACCTTATTCTTTGAACTTTTCTTTTACGTTAATTGAATAGTAAAAGCCTACACAACGCGTTCCGTGAGCTCTATATAAAACGTACACCTCGGAAATTATTCTCTCCGCGGTATCAAATAATAAAGTTGGAATAATAATAATAATAATAAATTTTTATGTTTAACTGAAGATTTTGTTTAAAGACTGTTTTGAATTAGCTTGTTTTAAAAATTAAGTCACTAACACTTTTAAACGCATTGCTATTTTCATGGCCAAGTTTCCAGCCAACGCCTAGAGCTTTAAATTTCCCTTTCTCGGTTATTTCGCCTAAGTATTTTATTCATTCGTTATTAATATAATATACATGTATTTTAAACACATGCCATAATTTCTTTCGATATATTATGCAACAGTACTGTTTCAACGGGTTTTGTAGTTAAAATTTATCAAATACAAGATTGAAACTGTTCTCTTGGAATGCGATTATTAAGAACCAGTTTTAAAATCAAGTAAAAGTTTTTTCGGAACGAGACGCCATATATAGCTTCAAATCGGTTTTAGCTAGATCTCTTTTTCGGGAAGTAGTAGCCTTTAGCAGGTTCAGATTTAACTTGAACCGATAATTGTTAATTATGATTATGATAATATTTATTTCACAAAGTAATGCTAGGTAACTGTCAAAGCATAGCCTGGTAGTGTGAGAAAGTGTTTCAAATTGCACTGTTAACATGTTAACCAGTTGGTTTTATAGTATAGCCTAATTATATTTCCAGACGCCGCAAGATTTTAATCATCTCTTATAAGTCTGTAAGTGTAGTTACTATTAAATTAGAGCTGACTGGTCAAGTGGTTAGGTGTATTAAGTCCCGCGTGAATACAATTATATTTAACAAAAGCTCTCAAACATCTTCACCTAGAAACGGTGTTTCTTGCTTGTAAATGAATGATAACTACTAACGAATAATTTTAGTTTTGAAAAGTATGAGATATTTCTTTATACATAATTTTTAAACCTCAGGGGATAATTAACAAGCCCTGGAAAGGAAGCCTTAAGTTTGTAGAATCGAAAAGATCGTTGCGTGTAATACATCATTGTTTAAGTTTACAATGTATATCCTGTGTGGATCTTTAAAGTAAGTTACAATATTTTAGCTTTTTTTATTTACTTTATAATTTTATAAAATACATTCCCCTAATAATTTTCGTTCTATTATGAAAAAGCTACAGTGACCAATTAATTATTTAAAATAAAAGTGTTGCTTAAAGGCGCATTCGCAAAGGAGCGGAAATTTGAAGCGAAGCTGAAACCAAAAGCTGAAAGCGGTTTAAAAACTGCGTCGTCATTTTCGGAAAACAAGTTTCCGCATCTGAAAACACTTTGAATTTCCCGCTGAACATTTCACATAGAAGATTGTTTTGTTGCCGATAGACGGCAGCATGATTGCTTCACAAGCTATTTATGTAAATTTTAAAATGGCGGCTGTAGACAACCAGTTGTTATTACTTCTGTTGTTAAGAAAGAAATTATTACTTTTAAAAATGTTGAGAAGAAAACGAAACATAGCTAGAAAAAAACCGCCTAATTATTATGGTTTGAAGTTGATCTTCGAATCTCTGTCGTCTGCACGTTTTTTTTTCTCTTCGTCCCACCCCTTATCGCTTTTTTTGATTGGATCTTTCATTCACGTGGTACGAAGCTGAAACTGAAAGATCAACTTCAGTTGATCTTGGCTGAAACCAAAAATTTCCCTGCTTTCAGGATCCGCTTTCAGAATCAGCTTGAAGAAACCAGATTTAGCCTATATGCGAAATGGTAAGCTAAAACTGGTTTTAGAAGCCCGCTTTTAGTTTCAGTATTCAGTTTCAGCTTTCCGCTCCTTTGCGAATGCGCCTTTACTCGCTAGATTACCTACGATATAGAAAATTAAGAGATTAAACACGTAGAAAGACCTTGAAAGCGCCGCGAGGTATCTATATACATCGTTATGGTATTTAGATTGAAGAGGTAGTTTCCACTCGAAAACCATATTTTTTATGCTTTAGTCCCGTCCAAATTAACCAAATATCAGTAATATGTTAAATTGGATTCCCGTGTTACATAATTATAGCAACTAGTCAGTTTCAGTGATTTCCTCGAGTACGGGTCATGTAGTTTTGATTATCTAAAGTAACTGTTCCACGTGAAAATCATCAATTGTTTAAGCTAGTCAAAAATGTTTTTACTTTAATGTTATATCTCTCGCCAAAGAAATAGTTACGTTTAGCGGGTGTTTTGATTTTCCATTATTTTACTACAAAAATTAATAATTCTATTGAGCCTAAATCCTTAAAACTTATGTTAAAATTGTATGAAAAAATACAGATGTAATTTAAGGGAAATAGAAGGAAACCATTTAACTTTAATCTTATGCTACTCCCGAACTCTAAAGGAAGACGTAACGAGATATTATTGCACCTTAAAACTTTTCCATAATATACATTGCCCTTTTCTCAATCAATTTTATACAAGCGAATCATTTAATTAAATGTGATGCTTTTTTACACCGTACCCAAAATATAGTTTTATTTTTTCTACAAGTCTTTGGGAAAATTAAACTATTGTTAAAACTGTACTGGATAAAATCACTTAGTTTTGAAAAACGGGTTTTGAGTTTGGATAAAATGTCTGCCAATCAAATATAATAATTAAAAAAATCTATACTAGTAAGACCATTCATTAAGGACTGAAATTGTTTTAAATGGCATTTATAACGAAACCTTATATTTTTTCAGACAATGTATAATCCCGGTCGAAGAATATAAGCTCATTGGATTATGATACCTTTCCAAGATCAAGAACTCAAACCTCTTACCATAATAATTAACTGCATCATCAAGAGAATTTAACAAGATGGTCAACTCCATAAGACAAAACAACAACTTGATGGAGCTTTACCAATCCCGTTTAAGGTATTGCAATTTAACTCTAATTAACTGCCCTCATCCTCCCTCCTAATATTTTTTTTTACTTTTGTTTCCAATAATATAATCAGACCCCGAACCCTTTAAATATAGTTTCAAATATTGGGATACCTTTCGTTGCTGCATTCTCCCTTTAAATATAACCCAAAATTCAAAACGTCACAATTTGAAGGTTCTGTATGAAAAATAATGTTTTTAACTCCTTTGCAACGTTGGATTACAGCCTTGGACAATCTCAAATGGAAGATATTGCCCAAACCGAAGATCTCTACCTTCCTTCCCACGTTGGACTTACAACCTTGGATAATAGAGGAAATATAACAAGACCGATACGACATGGAAAGACACTACTTCAGACACATCAGTATTAGAGAGTTAACATTTAAAAATAAGCATCTCCAGCCTTGAGGGTGAATAACATTCCTTTTCCAACAGGTCAAAATACACAACAATTTGGCTTATGACGTCACATGTCACATGAAAAAACTTAAAAAATAGTCAAAATTGGGTAAAACAGGTTGAAAATAGCCCTATAACAACGGAGGTTACGTGTACAGAAGGCCCCTACCAGAGGACGATTCAGTGGTCTTTTGTACATTGCGATTAAAAGAGCCAGATGCGTATCGTTTGACCTTTGCTGACTCGCCTGATAGCCATTCGAAACCCATTATTTCTACCAATGAAGGACGAACGAAAAAAAATATTTTTCGTGTCACTGTCCCTTTAATGTTAATTATGGGAAGGGGTAATGCAGGGTAATTTGGGGACTTTCCGGGTGGGGCCCATTAGGCTAATTTGTTGATGGAGGGGTTGGAAATATGTCCCCTCATTTATTTTGGGGGCGGGACTATTATTTAAATTTGTTTACCTTGGAGCGGGGATTATTCGGCCAATTTTTGTACTGTGGCGGTGGGGCCTATTAGGCAAATTTGTTGATGGATGACGTCATTTGTTGACGGATGCGCTGTTTGTTTATTTTGGGGGCGGGGCCTATTATGCAAATTTGATTATTTTAGGGGCGTGGCTTATGCAAATTTGTTTACTTGATGACGTCATTTGTTTATTTTACCCTTGTTGTATAGGAATAAACTACTACTATACTATAATGTAGACCTCGTATACAGGGTGTAAGTAAATAAGTGCAATTGTAACCAAATATGATTTTTCAATGGGTTTAATAAGGTAAAATGCCTGATGGCTAGAAACATTGCAGTTGCACAGATCAAGCGTAGTGATTAACTAGATGACTTAACTCTGAGACAATTTATTAAACAACTTTAATAATAAAATAATGATTGAATTGAAATGGCCTGAAACGCCAAAGTTGAATCTGTAAGGTAAGCAAATCAGCCTAAATGTTCAATGTGTCTGCCATCGTGGTGTACGCACTCTTCGTGGCGACTTTCCAGTTCTTGCAGTGCATTTGTAATCATTTGAGGAGTGATACCATTGGAGGAGTGATACCATTGGAGGAGTGATACCATTGGAGGAGTGATACCATTGATTGCGGCTCGAATACGGTCCTTTAAGTCTTCTGGACCCATCGGTTCTGTTTCGTAAACGACGCCCTTAACATACCCCACAGGAAGAAATCAAGCGGGGTAAGGTCAGGAGACCGTGGTGGCCACGGAATTGGTCCACCTCTACCTATCCAACGGTTGGTAAAGTTGTCGTCCAGCCATTGACGAACATTGACCGCCCAATATGTTTGGGCTCCATCATGTTGAAACCACATGCTGCGAACCACTGCTAACAGCAAAGCGTCTATCGCGTCACTAAACTCGTGACGCAAGAAGTCCAAGTACAGTTCCCCAGTAATATTCGCATCGAAGTAAAAGGGACCGATAATTCGGTTCCCAAGAATGCCAGCCTAGACATTTACCTTCCAACGAATTTGATAGTAATGGTAACGTACCCAATAGGAATTCTGATGGGTCCAGTAATGCATGTTATGACGGTTTACCGTACCATCCCTATGAGATGTAGCCTCGTCCGAAAGAAAACAGCACCTTTTGCAAAAATAGTGGATCGGCTGCAATTAGGTCACGCATGTTAAGATAGAAGTGCCTCTCGACGTACGTTACCTAGACATTCATCCAAATTAAACATCAGAGAAAAAATAAAATGGTTTAATCAAACGTGTGCCCATTAAGGTACCTTTTCAGTATCGAAGGCCAGCCTATTCCAACCAGGAAAAATTGAACATAAGGTTTATTTTGGGTGAATGTCAAGGTAACGTACGTCCAACGGCACTGCTTTATGCAGAACGCTTCCCCCATCGACGCCATCCGGTTAGAAGCAATTTCACCGACATAAGAGACAACCTTCTGGAGTTCGGTGGGTTCGTCTTGCAGGACCGTGAACGTAGGCGAGACCGTGTAGTCGGTAATGAAGACCGAGAAGTGGATATTGTAGCCCGTTTAGAAGCAAATCCTCATACCAGTAGTAGATCGGTCGCACACGAGGTTGGACTAAGCCAAGCTACTGTTCTTGCCATTTTACATCGCCACCACTACCGGCCCTATCATATCCACCTCCATCAATCCTTAACAGATGACGATTACCTAAGACGGCAAGACCTTTGTCTTACCATGCGTGACATAATTGCAGCCGAACCACTATTTTTGCAAAAGGTGCTGTTTTCGGACGAGGCTACATTTCATAGGGATGGTACGGCAAACCGTCATAACATGCATTACTGGACTCATCAGAATCCCTTTTGGTTACGTCACCATTACCATCAAATTCGACGGAAGAAAAAGTCTGGTTTGGCATTCTTGGGAACCGAATTATCGGTCCCTTTTCATCGATGCGAAATATTACTGGAGAACTGAACTTGGACTTCCTGCGTCAAGATTTTAGTGATGCCATAGACACCTTGCCGTTAGCAGTGGTTCGCAACATGTGGTTTCAACAGGATGGAGCCCCAGCACATTGGGCGGTCAATGTTCGTCAATGGCTGGACGACAACTTTCCAAACCGTTGGATAGGTAGAGGTGAACCAATTCTGTGGCCAGCACGGTCTCCTGACCTAACCCCACTTGATTTCTTCCTGTGGGGTTATGTTCTGTGGGGTTATGAAACAGAACCGATGGGCTCAGAAGACTTAAAGGACCGTATTCGAGCCGCAAACAAGGGTATCACTCCTCAAATGCTGGCAAATGCATTGCAAGAACTGGAAAGTCGCCTCGAAGAGTGTCTACACCACGATGGCAGACACATTGAACATTTAGGCTGATTTGCTTACTGTGCAGATTCAACTTTGGCGTTTCAGGCAAATTAAATTCAATCATTATTTTATCATTATTTATACGTGCGAGACGCGTTTAATATGCCATAGATGTAAGATTAACGACTTTCACGAGTTGCCATTAGTGAAACTAATCCGTTGCCGAAAATGTAGTAGATACTTTAAAGGGATAGTCTGTTTTAATTTACACGAATGGAATAATGTGTGTGAAACTTATAAACGGTGTATTGAATGTGGTTTAGAACGCGGCGAAAAACACGAATGTAACAAACCTTGTCGAAATTGCAAAAGGAAACAAGAGAAGAACAAATGTTATGTTATGCCGCTGGATACTATTTACGAGAAAGTGAATTATTGTTATTACGACTCGGAGACAATTGTTAAGAATAAAGAACACGTCCCGGTACTACTCGTTTCGGCTATGGAACAAGATGACGGAGACTACGATTACAAAACATTTCGCGGCTACGATTGTTTTGATCAATTTTTGAACTATTTGTTCGAAACGAAAGAGGACTATATATTCAACACTCTACGAAACGAGTAAAAGTAACGAAACCGATTTACTCTAACGTCCAAGCGGTTGCTCATAATTCACGCTCCTACGATGCATTCTTCGTGTTAAACTCGCTTCTGAGAATGACAATCATACCCGAAGTAGTTTTTTAGGGAAGCAAACTTTTAGGAATTTTTCTCAAAAACCAAAAAATTTAAAGTTTCAGCTTTATCCCTCAGCCCTTGCGTACTTTTTCAACCACTTTCTCTCTCGGAGCGTGCCAATAACAATTCTTTCCGTATATTGAACGAAACGAATCTTGATTATAATTCGAAAATACCCAACAAGAAGAATTTCCAGCCGGAATATATGAAGACTAAAGATAACGAATCTTTTCTCGAGTGGTACGCCGAGAACTCTTTACAGCCGAGCTATAATTTACAAGATGAGTTAGAGTACTAATCTATTATGGACGTGAAAGTATTAAAAAATGCCGTGGACAAATTTCGGCTAATTTTCAAGCAAGAAACTGGTTACGACATTTTAAATATGAACGCTTTAACAGTCGCCGGCGCGTGTACTAATCTCTTTCTACACAAATATCTAGAAGAATTCACTTTAGGCGTAGTAACTACTAACGGATACGGAGATTACGTTTTTCAGAGCAAGCCGGCGCAACAATGGTTGGCGTGGGAGGAAAAAACCCGCGGCGTTAAAATCCAAACTTCTCGGTCCTTGGAGGGGGAAAAGAAATTTGGAAGATATCCCTTGGATGGTTTTTCGTATAATCCAGATACCGTCTATCAGTTTGACGGTTGTTTCATTCACGGTTGCCCTTTACATACGAAAGGGAGGCAATGGAATCCTTTACTGCAGGATACGTTCAAGAATCTCCACGAAAAAACCTTGGATAGAGACGACGCTATTAAAAACACCGCTCCGAATGCGCGATATAACCAGATATGGGAGTGCGAATGGAAAGAAAAAATGAAAAACAATCCAGAGACCCAAAAATTCTGCGAAACGCTAACTTTCCACGAACCAATCGGGCCTAGGTCTGGGCTGTTCGGTGGCCGTTTTGAGGCCTTCTCCCTTTATTATAAGGCTAAGCCTGACGAGACTATCGAACAATTCGATCTCTGCAGTATGTACCCCTTCCTTTGCAAGACTAAATCGTTTCCAAAGTATTTACCGGAAATCATACGTAGCAATTTTAATTACGAAAATTAAATGTAAGATTCTTCCTCCTCGTACCGCCTTTATTCCTTTGTACCTTTCAGAGCGAGAAAAAACTGTTCTTCGCCCTCTGCCGGACATGCGTGGAACAAGATGTGAAAATCTGTACTCATAACACGGAGGAACGAGCCCTGATCGAAACATGGACAACGCCGGAAGTCTATAACGCAATGGAGAATAGATACGTATTACTACGGATCTACGAAGTCCATCATTACTCCCAACGCTACACGTACGTCAAGGGGGAGGACCCAGGATTATTTGGTAGCTATATCAACGCTTTTCTCAAGCTTAAAATGCAAAATTCAAGCTGGCCGAATGATATAGATACGGATCTCGAGAAAGCGGAATATTTACAATCTATTAAAGAGCGAGAAGGGTTCGAAATTAAAGCTGAGGACGTGACTAATAACCCGGCTTTACGTAATATTTGGGGGAGGAATTCACTCAACAATATCCGCCCCACTAGTCATGTTATCAACGATTACCAATCTTACATTGATATAGTAAACGACCCGACAAAAGTATTGACGGATATGCGACCATTCAATGACGATATCTGTCTGTTAACTTACGAATATAAAAAGGAATATTGCCCCACTTATTACAAGGGAAGTTGCGTTATAGGTAGCTTCGTTAGTTCGTACGGGCGGGTACTCTTTTACAATACATAAAAGATTCTAAACCGTCGAAATATTTATTCCGACACTGATAGTACAATATCTATCCGCAAGAAGAATGACGTCATTAATTTCCCGCCCTTAGGTAGGCTGATGGGAGAGTGGGTTAACGAGATTCCCTTTACAACAATAACAGAGTTCGTGTGTAGCGGCCCGAAAAGTTATTCTTATAAGTGCTCGGATGGGTCTAGCGTCACTAAGATGAAAGGGATAACTATGAATAGAGTTAACGAAGAAATAATTAATTTTTATTCGATTAAAGAGGCTTTAGACAATCCCGGAAAAACGTACGTCGCTGATGTACCTTTTAGCGTAGTTCGAGATAAAAGCCGAGCGAAATTATTTCTCGGGAGTCTAAAGAAAACGTTCAACAAACGAATCATTTTTGAAGATCTCTCGACATTGCCGTACGGGTACTCGAGCAAGCAGGATGTACCGAGAACCGCAGCGTCTGAAATATTTTAATCTGAAGTGGTACACGAAGCAGCCTAATCTATCAAATTGGATGAAACCGGACGCTTTCGCTAAAGCGGGCTTTTTCTTCCTCAACGACGGACTTAAAACGCAATTTTTCAGCTGTCAAAACGTCTTCGAAAAATGGGATGATCTGTATACGGATGACCCGATGACCGTACATCAAAAACTATCACCTTTCTGCGACTTTGTTTTGGGCCGTGACATGACCAATATCACTCGAATCAAAGAAGACCGACGCGAAAAAATCGCTCGGGACTGCTTGGAACAATTGGCTCCTTTATTTGAAAATACGACCATTTTGAAACTAATGGAAGTCTTCCAACAAGGTATTATCGATTTCCAACAAAGCATTATCAATGGAAAAGATATATAATCGGGTGACCTTTGACGATTTACCAGTCGTGTGGTATTTTCAGGCGGAAGATCGTGCCGATTGGTTTTTCAGAGATGAAGTATATTTCAAAAGACGGATTTCGGTCTTCTAAAATATATTAAAAAAAAAATGTGTTGCAGGGTAAAATTTCAAGCCCCTATGCAATTGTTGTTAGCGGGTTGTACCATGTCGGGAAAAACCACGTGGATACATAATCTTTTAAAATACGCTAATTGTTTAATAGACCCGCTTCCAGGCAGAATTGTTTATTGGTATAAAGAGTATCAACCTTTATTTGACAAAATGAAAAAATAAATTAGTAACATTGAATTTTTGGAAGGATTGCCGCCTGATGGTTGTAATTTTTGGGATCCAAAAATTAAATAACTTTTTAATTATTGATGATTTAGCATCGACTTGCTATAACAGTATTAAAGTTCCAAATATATTCTGCGTCAATATCCACCATAAGAACCTTTCCGTAGCATTATTAACTCAAAATTTATTCGGTCAAGGAAAAGAAAGCAGAACAATTAGTTTGAACGCTTCTTATATAATTGTTTTTCGAAACCGGCGAGATGGATCCCAAATTAACTATCTGAGTAGACAAATATTTCGTAATAATAAAAAACTCGTAGCTAAAGCGTATGATTTTGTCACTAGAGATAAACCATTTTCTTATTTGTGTATTGACTTGAAACAAAATATTAATGACGAATTACGGTTAAGGTCTAGCTTTTGAAGGAAATATGATTTTTGTACACGAATATATATATATATATATCGGAACAATGCGTGTCATTTCTTTATTCTTACTTAAGCTTTACAATGAGCTGAAGGGTAAAAAGCCTCCTGAAAAAAATGATGAATGTTAAACGTCGTAAACCCCACCCCCTTAAGGCCCTTCCTTAGTTGAAAAGTTACGAATTTTTTTGTTTGGTGGCGCAAAAAAGAAATAGTTAAAATAAGGATAAAATTTCGCTTATTTTTCGACACAGTACTCGGGTTCAAGAGCAGTTTGCATATGTTATTTTAGTCTCTTCGGGGGTTGACAATATGTAATAGTCCCCCAAAGGTTTCGATAGTTTGCTAACTGCTTGCGAAGTGAAGTGAAAAAATTTCGAGAGGATGGACGCGGTGGGCGGTCTTTTTAATTTTGTCAAGTCCCGCCGGCCTCTCTCTGACTCACAGGTGTTTGTTTAAAAAACCTTTTCTTTTCAAAACTAGATTTGACCTATTCTAAAGTCTATTTCATCCCTTTTTTCCCAAGGGAGTTACGATTTATAATGTATAAGCTAAATCTAATCAATTTAGATTGTTTAGACGCATCTTTCAAACATTTAGTATAGAATACTTATAGCTACTATGCTGTGGCACTATAGAAGTTTCTCTGTGAGACAGTTGGTACAAAGAAAATGGAAATCGTACAATAGTTGGTATTATAGAATAATCTTGGATCCAGCAATAAAAGAGACACCTGTTTCTATTGTAGATGTCTCTTTTTCAAGGTTGGGTCGAAGATTATCTATCTATAAATTTGCCAGCCTTGAAACCAACCTTAAAGGGAGAATAGAACCTAATAACAAGTGAGTTTTTTATCGATTCTTTATCGTTTAATTAGGCCTAATCGATCATTAAACAAATTAACAAAGAAATATTAAACTAAAAATAAATTTTAAAACTTGCCCGGAAAATAGGCTTAGCGGGATTCATGGAGATCCTGAATTTCCTCGGTGCAAGGTCTAGCGACCAAATGAGTGAAGACCGGTCGTTCACGCGAGATCTCCACGCGTTCGATTGGTCGCTAGACCTTACACGTGAGGAAATCAGGATCTCCATGAATCCCGCTAAGCCTATTTTCTGAGTAAGTTTTAAATTTATTTCTATTTAATATTTGATTTGTAAACTTTTTATCGGTGGACTAGGCCTATTTAAACGATAACGAATCGATTAAAAACCACTTATTAGGTTGCATTCTCCCTTTAAGAGCCGCTAAATAACTAGCCAACATCTTCCATGGGAACCATTAAGATGTTGGCTTTTTTCAAGGTTGGGACGAAGTAGAAAAGGGGGTAGGCATCCTTCGGTATCATACATATAAAGGGGGATGAGCCCCGTGCTCTCACTGCATGAGAGCACGGGGTTCATACCCTTTTGTATGCCTGATACTGAAGGATGCCTACCCCCTTTTGTAACCGCGAAGTGGTCTATTCTCTTCTTTTTTTAGGGAAGGGGACTGACAGTTACCTCCGAAAGGGGGAGAGTGACTTTATTTTTTAATTTTGATAATGGGTTATTGCGGAAACGGGATAAAAATTGGGTATAGCACGTGCAACCCATCGTTCAGTTACCAGAGCCACCAATCAAGAAATGGCCAAACAAACATTCTATACTATATTCGAACCTGGTATTACTTGTCAGCGCTGAACAAAGGGTACACAATCTATAGACAATTGTTTCTTCGCCAAATCTCTAATTAAAATGAATTGAAAAATTCAAATAGCATCTTAATTGGGGAATAACCTCCATACACGAAACATATTATAGTTACAGAGTCCCTGGTTTTTAATTCGCCGAGAAAAATGAAAATTAAAAATTGGAAATATAACTCATCAGATTTTAACATTAATTTAATTCGTGACTAATTAATATAGAAATCTTAAATCATTACATGTTCTTACTCGACAATTCCTCTACAATTCTCAACCATAATTTTATAATTTGACACATTATTTCGATAGATTTGGCGACGAAACGAAGAACTTGGAAACCCAAAAACGACGTTTTTAAAATTAATTATATTCCAAATTAATTAACATAAACCAATTCTGGTACGTTTTAGTATAAGGGCCAAATTCTGTTTGTTAAGTGGTAAAATTAACAAAAACCAATTTACCATAAAACTATTTAAAATATGACATATTCCAACCCCAAAACACTGAATAAAACAGGAAAAATTGAAGGAAGGGCCTTAAAGAAAGCTAGTCAGGAAGGGGTAGGTAATTACTAGGTTTACTTAAAATTACAACTTTAATTACGCAATAAAAAAGAATAAAAATACAACGTTTAACTACGCGTAGATTTATTATACAAACGACTAGTTTCGCGTCTTCGACAGGCGCATCTTCAGGTCTCGAAGACGCGAAACTAGTCGTTTGTATAATAAATCTACGCTTAGTTAAACGTTGCATTTTCATTCTTTTTTATTGCGTAATTAAAGTTGTACTTTTAAGTAAACCTAGTAATTATTATATACGCAAGTAGTCATTATAATTATTTGAAGGGGTAGGTAAATTGACCCGTATCTTGAAAAAAGCGAAAAATAATCAAATGAAAGCGGATAATTCTTTCTATAATCTATTACGAGGAAATTTCGCTTTGCCAGAGGAGAGATTATACGTGAAACAGCATGGAGCCAATAAACGTGTCTTAGATAAAAACAAACGAAAAATCCTTATAAAGCAGGTGGGTGGTTTTTTGCCAGGTTTATTAGGCGCTCTGATTCCGACCTTGATCTCCACGATTTCTTCGTTCGCCCAATGAAACGAATGATTTTGGTTCCGGAAACAACAACTCAGTCCGATCCCGAGAAAGAAACTAATCAACTTGACCTAGAAATGTCAAAAATATTACGGGATAAAACTTTATCCAGCGAACAAAAATTACGTTTATATTCGGATGTTTTCCAAAAATACGTCAATATGAAAAGTCTGATCGAACCCCCTTCGTTATAACGTGAAAAATCTACCAACGCAGACCCCGCCAACGAGTATCCCTACGCCGCCCCCAGCAACGTTACAATCAATGCCTTGGCTAACTCCTAACAATGTTACCATGTTTACTCCGACGCAACATTCGACACCGATGGCGCTGGCATCTGCTCCTTTGATATCTTCTCAAACTGCTAAACGTTCAACGAAGCAGTCAGTCGCAACTAAGCAGCCGTCTCTTAACCAACTCGCGCCTCTCGCGCAACCGAAAATCATCCGCCGAAACAAAGTACGGCCGAAAGATTGAAGGAAAAACAGCGCAGATACGCCCGGGAAGCTCTCGATAAATCGAACGAAGAAAATCAAGAACAAATGTCCTTAAGAAAGAAAACTGGAAGAAGATGGGACTCGTGAAGATAAAGGCAATCGGTCGCTTTCTTCTCAGCATTGGCGTTATATTAAGACTTCCGTTATTATTTCTTTTGACAGTTTGCGTGTTAATCGTGTTAATACCGGTTTAAATTATTTGTTTAATATGTTCCAAGATTAAACACCGGAATTCCGTCGAGTGCGAATGTTCCTTATTTATATGTCTATATTTTCAAGATAACCCGATTCATAGGTGTTATTTTATTTTTGCACTTTATCTGTTTATAGTACATACATTTTTTATTTTAATAAATATATTTAGTTTAAGTATCTTCGAAGCAATCGCCAGCTTCGTACTAACTTTCGCTTTCGCCTTTCATGGCGCTTTCTATTCGCCCGAACACTTATACTGTTATTTTTGTAAGAAGCATGTTAAGATGTTTAAATCTGTAAAAACTCTTTAATAAAATTATTCGATACAAGAACCGTTTTCGTGATTCATTAAATACATACAAATATTTAACATTATAATAATATCATTATACGTTTTATATCTCAAGTTATACATTTCATTTAGTATATTTTTGAAAGACAGACCGGCGCATAAACTGGTTAAAACAAAAAATCACGTGACCTCCACAGGTGAACGACGCTTTTGGCTGTAACGACGTAGCGTTGTATTTCCACTTGGAAGTATATCTAGATAAATCCAATCCGTAATAACTCGGTTCTTTTCCGAAAGAGCAAAAGAAATGGCCGACATCGTTTCGATCCACAAAAACACCTACCTAATGTAGGCCGCTTTCGGAGGCAGGTTCCGAATTAATCACGAAACAATATGGTTTAAAGTCGGGTTTCTCGGGTAAGATATCTTGCGGAAACCATCCGACAAAGGTCACGTTCGGTTATCGCATTGTAGAAAAGACGTTAGTTCTTCGGTGTTCATACTTTTTGAACTTCAGGCTCGTAGAACGAACCTCTTATAACCTCACCAGTTCCATCCTCAATAACGTAAGCGGGTGGATCTCGTCCGTCCAGTAACCCGTATATCCTTTTTCAAAATGCCTTCATCCGCCGAAATTCGAACTCGATCTCCAGGACGTAATTTGGGCTTCTTAATTTTCTTTTTACCTCCCCGACTGAACTTTAGTTCAGGGGGAGGTTTTACACTGGTCGTGTCTGTCTGTGTGTCACTTCCGTCGTAAGCGGATATCCTGTGTAAACGGAAATCACGTGACCTAGCTCGTGGAGCCAGCTTATCGTTCAATTCCGTTTAACGGGAATTACCTCCTTTAAGCGTGGCTTCCACATTGAGTTTCAGGTGGCGTGCAATTATATACAGCAGGACGTCTCCAATTGCATATTTTCGCATTCAACCATCCACTTTACGGTCAAACCTTGATGTTGGACAGTTGAAGGTGATTATACGCAATGGGACGTCTCCCACTGTTATAATCACCTCCGTCCATCCCCACACCAAGGTCCAACCTCCAGTTTCCGATCTCAGCGGGCCATACTAGCGAGACGTCCCTCACTAATATGGTCCACATCAATCTTCCACTCTCCAAACATCGCCCCACCAATGGGTAAACTAGCGTTGACTACCAAGTGCCTAGGGTTACGATAACGTCTAGACTTTGAAGGGAGGGGGTTTTCCTCCCAACTTCATGGCCACATCACTCGATTAATAAAGGCCTTCGAACGGTTTATATTCTACCTTTTTGGAGTGAATGCAAATGAGCCTTATGGTGTGATATCGTTTAGGGAAATGAAACGCAATATTAATTTATTTTATAATTAACAAGTTGGGAAACCAAAATATAACCTCCTCGACCCCGACCCCGACGTTAAGGTAACCTAACCTAACCTTACCTAAAATAAAAGATGAAAAGAAGTGTAGAGTATTGGAAGAGTAGAAGAAACAACGTGCATTTCAATCACACTTCTGTATTTCCCATCTAGGTTACGGAGTATAAGTATTTTACCTTAAGCTCAAGGATTCAGAGAATGCAAAAGAGTGTCCTGCGTTACCCATAATTATATGCGGCAGGTCGTAGACTTTTTAATATACACACCAAATGAATTTCCTGCGTTACCCACAATTATATGCGGCAGGTCGTAGATTTCTTAATAGACACACCAAATGAAATGTTTATTTTCTAAGTAAATATGTAAAATACAAGTTCGCGTAATATAAATTAACACTTGAGTATAGGCTGTACTGTGTGATTATCTTTGATAATCCACTGATTTGTTGAAGACGAAGAATTTAGTCTGGGATGGCAAGAAAGACAAGGAATGAAAACGACGATGTAGTAGCAAGTACCTTTTGGGCAAACCAAGAAATATTGTAGACTGAATGTTCCATTTACAACCCATTGTCGGTAGATGATTGGTAATTACTTCCGGTACAATTTTCGTCTGAAATTCTTGTTTTGATGTAGAGAACCATTACTGATATTTTCATCATACAAGTGTTCCCCGTCATTGGAAGAATCCAAGGATGTAGATGGTCGAGAGGTTATTTTCCAGACCGGCTGACAAGACGTTAGCTTCCAATCCTATGTCCTGCGTTACCCATAATTATATGCGGCAGGTCGTAGACTTCTTAATATACACACCAAATGAATTTCCTGCGTTACACATAATTATATGCGGCAGGGCGTAGATTTCTTAATAGACACACCAAATGAATTGTTTATTTTCTAAGTAAATATGTAAAATACAAGTTATTGTAATATAAATTAACACTTGAGTATAGGCTGTACTGTGTGATTATCTTTGATAATCCACTGATTTGATAAAGACGAAGAATTTAGTCTGGGATGGCAAGAAAGACGGAATGAAAACGACGAAGATGTAGTAGCAAGTTCCTTTTGAGCAAACCAATAAATATTGTAGACTGAATGTTCCATTTACAACCCATTGTCGGTAGATGATTGGTAATTACTTCCGGTACAATTTTCGTCTGAAATTCTTGTTTTGATGTAGAGAACCATTACTGATATTTTCATCATACAAGTGATCCCAGTCATTGGAAGAATCCAAGGATGGAGATGGTCGAGAGGTTATTTTCCAAACCGGCTGACAAGACGTTAGCTTCCAATCCTATGATAAAAAATATATTAAAAGACTGAAAGTAGACTAATTTCCATACCGTTAGTTCTTATATTTGAATAGCTGCTTTTATGTTTACAATTATGAGGCCGTATGAAGAACTGCCGAGCTTTAACTGACTGTAGGTATCTCATATGTCGAATTCGAAAACACTAACTGCTTGCACGTTTCAATTCTTCGTAACCGGGCCGTCTCTTTCTGGTGATAAATGAAAGCCGTGTCGCTGCTCTGTTGACTTCAAATGGTGATAACATTCTGCGCTGGTTGATTGTCTCCCTTAAGTCATTATAGCTCTCTTTCGTCTGGTCTCGTCTTGTCTTGTCTTGTCTCGTCTCCTGGTCTGCTAACGAAGTTCACTCTACACGGCTTCTTTTGATTATGAAAATAATCGGAAACGTTTCTTGGTTTTATAGTGGAGAAAACTGAAGCCTATTTTTTTGCAACATCAGATATAATTTTTTCTTCAAAATTGTTGTTTTTTAAACACGGGAAACCTACTGTACTTTTGTTCAAGGAGAGTTTGAGCAGGTTTAAAGGTTTAGTCTCAACGGGGTTGATAATATCGCTATAATACGTCAGCTGGCCATTTAGTTTTGAAAGGCAGCCTACCATTAAGACTTCAAGCCTTGTTACAACCAGATTACCCGGATAGGATTTATTCTGTTAAAAAAGCCACATATGACAACAAACGTTTCTTGATTGGCTGTTTCCTTAAGAACGAAATTAACCAAAATGAACTGAGAAGCTTTATACAAATTAAATATATTTTCATTATAAATAATTCCTTATGTTTGTGTGGAATAGTGTTTGAAGTAAAAGAATTTTTTAAATATCTTCATGCCTATGAAGTTTTAGAAAGGCCTGAGAAATGGTTGGTTTTAAATCCCGATATAAAACACGAGCACGAATTATTAGATGCATACGAAAATACAAACAAATTCTACATTCCGACGAAATCAAAATCTGTAAGCGAAGCGGTTTAAAAGATATAGGACCTCTTATTTTAAAATAATTTGTTGCACTCTAAATAATTTTAGGAAAACTAGTATTCCATCCAGTTTGGAGATTATATTGATGATTTCTTTTTTTTTGTTGTTGTTGTGTTATGCATATTTGGTTTTTAAACTCCCTGTCCTTTTTACTTTTTTTGATCCCATAGATTGTATATATATTTCCCTTTTTTGTGTATATATTTTTTTAACTATCTGTTGCTTTTTCGAATTGTTCTTGTTTTTTGTGTTTTTTTGGATTATTTTGTAATACCCTTTGGAATTTTTATTATGGGGCCCAATTAGTGTTTGTACACTTTCACTTCTCCTTAATAAACATATAATTTTTATATTTAAAAACACAATTTTTATCATGACGGTATAAAACGTGGGACTTTTGAAATACTCTTTGGGAATTTTGAAATACTTTTTGGGGCTTTTGAAATATATTTGGGACTTTTTCAACAAAATTTGCCGATATTGTGGGATTTTTAACTCTGACAGGATTTTAATGACCATTTTTTTACCACAAATATTATTCAAGCTTGACTCTTTAGGCAGCGCCTATGACTAGAATTCGCTTGCCTTCTACAGTACAAAATATTCCTCTCGTAAACCAGAGCAAATATATTTTTCTCTGCCAAGTGTGAGGAAAAAGTATCGTACAAGGTCGTTTGTTCAGTTATTTCGCGTCCCTCAATGTTATACCACGTGGTCAACGAAATTTCTTAGTATTTTTTGAAGGTATTTTCGGATGTTTTCTCAATGGGGGTGCCAGTATACCATAAAGCTTCGGTTTTAGTCTACCATAGTTTGCAGCGCGTACAAACTGACGCTATCCGTTATCTCTATAAATTCTTGGTTTATTGGGATATCGAGAACCTCACTTTACGCGTGCTATCATATTTGAATGTCATCTCCCTGCAGCTGTAGTTCACCTTATAAAGCTGCTCTTTCCGTTATCTCTATGAATTGTTTACTTGGAGATATAGGGAGGCTCATTCTTCGGGTACTACTCCACTAAAGAAAATAGAGCTAAAGAATGGAAACATGATAAAGAGGCGTGCATTTGCTTTTACAAACTAAATACATCAATGTGATGTAACCAGAGTGGTCTCTCGGAGAAGGGAAAGAGTAAAGTACGGTGGGCTTTTGTAGTGGAGTCTAACAACAATTGATTTTTGTCGATTCGTGATCCTAAAAATACTCTTATAATAATAAATAATATAAACCTATCACAGAATTAATAATTAATTATATAATTTAAAATAATAAGAAAAACGATGATTCAAGTTCACAATAGTTTTATTTGAAAAAAAAAATTAAAACATAGACCCGACTAGTTAAGCCTTAGCCAAGGCCAAATTGCCCTTTTTTTTATAACAAATTACAAAAGTAGAACTCTCTATAGAAAATACTTCGCGCTAAAATGAAGGCGCCGCCATTTAGGATGAAAAGGGGGAGTAAATCTGCCTTTTTCCGTATATTATGGGGCTGCTCAATGGCCGAATAGCTCTTCCTTGCACCATGGTGGCTAACAATAGTGTATAGGCTGCTAATGTCACGTGAATGCAGAGCCGCGGATCACTGAATTTTTTTACGAAACCTGTTTTTATCTAAGCGCCTATAAAGAGTAAACCACCTTGAATATAAGATAACATAAATTCTGACCTCGTCTCAACCTTGAAAAAAGGCAACATCTTACGTAGAAACGGGTTCTATTTAACGGTTCTTTTTGTTAGTTTCAAGGCTGACAAGAGTGTAGAAAATCCTATACTTTGAACCAACCTTGGAAAAAGGGAACATCTTCAATACAAACGGGGGCTTTTTAACGGCTCTTTTATCCGTTTCCAAGGTTATTTTATAAGGGAAAAAATCACGGAGATAACGCGGCCTTTTAGGTGCAGACAAGTCACGGTGAATGATTTTTTAGCTACTAAAGCTCACCACAAGGTTTTATCTACGCTTAAATATTTTATTACAACGTATTTAATAACGAAAAATTAGAGAATATTTATTGCGGTTAATTAGAAATTTTAATACAACAATTAATTTTCCCAAGCCTATTTTATTTTTAAGAATGACCGAAAAAAAAGTCATTAATAGATTTTTATCACGATAGATGGCTGTAGTAGTGATTTTTAATTTTTAGCACCGTTTCTATACCCCACATTCTTAAATATTGCTTGGCTGGGGGCGTAGATTTCCAGCTCGTTTTATTTATTTTAGGGTCTATTACTTCGAAGCTTAATAATAAAGCAGCTATTTTTCACATGAAAAGGCGCAGCGCCATCTGTTGACCTGATATATAAACTAATTAACAAATTAACTTTAAAAGAGCTATACTTTTCTTGGTGTTCTGGTTATTTATTTACAATTTCGTGAAGTTATCTATGTAATATTCTTAGAATAACAATTCTAACTAAACGCATGCATGTGGGAAACATTAAATGGCCAATATCGGCCCATGATGAAATTGCTTCTATTAATGGTTTAAACCTTTCGAACTATTACCAAAGTTTGGTTATCAACCGACGCAGGGAAAACCGCAGCGCCACCTGTTACGTTTAATATAAAATAAAAATTAACTCCTTGCAAATAGTTCAGATTTAAAAACGAAACAGTCGGAAACAATTTCCTTTATGTTGAGGATATTTAATAATCACTATTAAAACCTCAATCGCGGTTTGTAAAATATAGCAAATAAAATTGAATGAGTTATAATTAACCACTAGGTGCAGTTTCGTGCTTAAAATTTAAATGGTTTAATTTCAGACCAATTGCTTCACTGTAATAGTTTCCCCAAACCATAATTGAGAATAGTTTAATTTCCGACCAATAGCTACTGTGTAAAGGTTTGCCGCAAACCATTAGCTTTACCCATCAAAGTTTACCTGAATCCATTTCCTATTCCCAATATGGTTTTAAACTATATTAAAACTATTAACATTCCATTACAATTTCAGATTGGACGATAAAACATATTCAGACCTTTTTCAGAACATTATTTTTTGCAGTGTAGTGGTGTAGACGCCCTCTGGCAGGCTGATTTAATCGACGTACAACGTATTTCCAAACATAACGAGGGAAAACGCTATCTTTTATCCTGTGTTGACGTTTTTAGTAAAATGGGGTTCATCGAAGCCGTCAATAACAAGAGGGGTGAGACGATCGCCAAGGCGCTGGTCCAAATATTCGATAGGGGGAGAAGCCCAGCCTCTTTGAATACAGATCATGGATCCGAGTTTATAGCCCAAGAAGTTCAAAAAGAGTTGAAACAACGGGGAATAAAATTCTACACCCATCACTCGGAAATTAAGAGTGCTGTGAATCCCGTGATCGAGAGATGGAATCGTACAACACAAACAACAATGTATCGATATTTTACGGGTAAGGGTACATTAAAATATACAGACGTCCTTCAAGATTTGGTTTTCTAGCTACAACAATTCATACCATTCCGCTACAAATTCAAACCGGTAGAAGTGACGTCACAAAACACCAAAAGAGTTTGGGAAATACTATATGGAGATAAAAGTCTGACTATGCCAATTCCCTACACGCTGGAGGTGGGGGATATTGTTCGAATAAGTAGGAGTAAGCGGCTTTTCGAAAAGGGGTACCTACCAAACTTTTCGGAGGAGCTGTTCAGGGTGGTTAAAAGACTACCGCGGAAACCGCCGGTATATATGCTTGAAGATTTAAAGTCTGGCCAGTTTTAGTAACTTTTTACTCCGAGCAGGTTCTAAAGGTTTACAAAGACCTAGCCACATTCGCGTTTAAGATTGAAAAAGTAATAAAGAGATGAAGAAATACCGACAACACGGATGACCACTTCGTAAAGTTCCTTGGCTATAATTCCCGTTTTTACGATTGGGTTTGAGAAAATGATCTACAATGAGCAGTTTCTATATCATGCTCCCCTCAGATTCATCGATGAATTTTTTCCCCTATAATACTACCGAAAATAGTGAAATTTTCGGGACCTTACGAAGTAGGCCTTTCAGAGTTACCCTATCCCCATAGTTGGAACAACGTTAAACAAGAGTACTTCAGACGTAGTTGGACTGAAGGTAAACCCGAGGACCCGGGATTCAAATTTCAGCGGTTAATTCAGATTCCACCTGGAAATTATAACACGGTTCACGAAATTCTGGAGATGATTGAACTTAGTACCGGGAACGGGGTGACGTTCAGTTACGGGGCGCTCAGAAAGCGTGTTTCCGTCGCGCTAAAAGATGGTGTTAAATTGGACATACCCACCCACATTGCTAATATGATAGGCTTCACCCGCGAGGATACGGGGGAGATTATAAGGATAGAATCTTCTACAAGGGCACCGTATACGATTGACATGAACGCGTCCTTACATTCCCTGTTCGTATACTCAGACGTCGCCGAGAAAACAATCGTGGGGGGATCGTAACGTTCCACTTCTTAGATTAATTAGTGTTAGGGGACAGGACGGCGAGACGATAGACGCTATATTTACACGGCCACGCTATATTCCCGTGGCGACACACCAAATGCAGACAATCGAAATAAATATTATGGATGACCTCGGAAACCCAGTTCAATTCGAGCGTGGTAAGATTCACGCGACTCTGCATTTCACACCTCTGAGATCCTGGCTTCGGCTATAATAGTAAGACACCCCTCTATCTGCGGTCACCCGTATAGAGCTAAACGTACTGTCAACATCACGAGGACGCCGGTGTACCATACCGTGGAGGAATATGAATTTTTTTTTAAATCAAGACGTTTACGGTTCGATTCTTGTATATCAGGGCATAAGCGTACAAAGGGGTTATGTTTTGGGTAATATTTTAGCGTCCGCCTTCGCAGCGCTATGCCGTTACTTAAAAGGGGTTTATCGTACTTGGGGAAGAAATTATTAAATACAGTAGGGAAGGTCGTGGGTGACGTCGCGAGTGGTATACCTGTGAAAGCGTCGTTAAGATCCCGCTCGAAAATGGCAGGGAAAGAATCTATTTCCGCCGCCTCCGAAGCCATCCAAGATATGATAGGTTCTGGACTTAAAAATAAGCGTGCCAAATAATCCCCGACCACATTAAGGAAGGCTAGGAAGAAGAGAGCACCTCGACGATTCCCTTCCATCTGATATTTTTTCAAGATAGAAATGGCATAACTACACCCCCACTCGAATAGCTGCGTAAATTTCATACTCAACCTATTCGAAGTACCTATGACCCAGACGAGTGTCAAATCAGGAGAATGGGTTGAGCATAATCCAATATCAATTATTTCGAATAATTCTTTAACTTTCCATATCAACGGGAACTCCGAGACTTTCGTCGATCTATCAAAAACTCTGCTGCACGTTCATGTGGAAATTAAGAAAAGCAGCGGCTCCCACCCGCTAGCTACGGTATATGCCAACGACGGTACTGTAACGACTCCGATGGATAATCTGGCCCCTACCAATTTATTTCTGCATAGCATGTTCCCCGAGGTTCACCTTTATTTAAACGAGAAGTCTGTTACCCCCTCTGCTCAAAATTATCCATATAAAAGTATGATTCAAACGCTGTTAACATACGATGATCCAAAATAGCCATCTGACGAGCTCTCTATATTATCGGGATACAGCGGAATTTTTCGATAATTTTAACGCTAACGAAGGGTTTCAAAAAAGAGCTAAAGAACAACCCAAACTCCCCATAGGAATTTGGGTAACGTAATGTTAAATTTTTTTGTTTCGCCACTGGTAAACTTTTATTGTGATAGTAAACTAGGGTTGTGTTCTCACCTTTCTACCACAAAAATAATCATTTAACCGTTATAGTCTGCGAATGCAAATCAATTTAAGTTTAGCTCGATAATGTTGAAGATAGGCCACATCGTTGGATTCGACGATGGAGTAGACTGTCTTCCCCCACCTGAAATCAGTTGAAATTTTGAATATTGGTAGATACCCGATGGATAAAGATTCTGGGAAAATATCGTTTTGTAACTGCCATGGGATTTTTCTCAGCAACGATTTAAATTACCCGGAATTTTGACATAATTTAAGGTGCGGAAGCCCAAAATGCCTGTAAAAATGTTCAACCTGCCGAACAACAAAGTTTTGAAGCAAAGCAAATTCAAGGAGCGAGGCACAGACTATACAGCTAACTCGTATAGTCTTTGTGTTCTGAAAAAACAAAGAGAAATAACACCTAAAAAGTATACTGTAGTGGTTTTTATTTATAAACACTTTAAGAGTAATTCGAAGAAAAATAACAATTTTAAAGGCATTATATATCAAACAATGTTAGGTAAATCGTCCAAATCACCAGCATCGTCGCACACTGCACGCAATTTAGATTGATACCAGCTACCGCTATCTTCGTGTCGTTTATAGCCCAGGTACCAAATAAGGCTGCTAACGTGAGCACAAGTTCCGATGGTCAAGTTCCCACCTTTGCAGTTGCAATACCACGAAGTAACTGAATCAATCCCGATACCATTAGGAACGTATCGAATCAAAGCTTGATGCGTGGCTGAGGCTGAGAACTGACTCCCTACGCGAACACGAACTAGGTCTTTTTCCACTTGGCAAACTTCAACGTTGAAAGAGCCGGACTTTTCAATCGTCAAAGAGACGTAAGACTCCGCGCGCTTTGCTTTAAAGTCGCTCATTACAATGTCTCTTACTTCTACGTCACTAAGTACCGGGAAGTCTTCTAATCCAATCTCGTCAAGTTTATTCCATTGCGAGGGTTTACGTAGAAGTCCGCGTTCGAGAACTTGTTTAAGCGGGTGTTCGATGGCCTGTGAAGCTACTATTTTACGTACAGACTCCTCCCAATTACCACTGTGGTGCAGTTCTGGATGAAAAGCGTTAATGAGGGACGCGGCTATGTGAAGCAGTTCCGTTACGTAGGGTATCATGTGGACATGTATACGGTTTTTGAAAAAGCTAAACATATACTGCAAATGCCCATTCCTTACTTCAACAGGCCATCTTAGATACGTCACTTTCCGCGAACGATTTACTTCCTCTGTGCTTACTTGCTTTTCTCCTTTTGACAAAAATGAAGGCATTTGTAGCTCCACCCCAAGTTCGGAAAGCATGCTATTAGAATCACGAAATCCTCGATCTGCTAAAACTACGTCATCTACTTTAAAGAAAGACTTGAGATCATTTCTGGTTTTTACAGCGTGATTTAAAATACGAGCGTCGTTATTGCGACCGTTGGCAAAGTATGGACCGATAACGTCAACAATATAACCCGTAGTAGTGACGAGGGCCATTGGTTTGAAAATATGCTGTCCTTTGTGTACGCAACGATGGAAACGAACATAATTAGCTAATTCCATGCCTTAGCACTGTTACTTGTAAAACTGAGAATTGGTGTTTCCAACAAGGTGCTATCTGTAATATTTCAAATACAAGACCAAACAGTAATGAACATAACGAAAATGGTCATCGCCGCCTTGTCAGAAAGATTCGTGCCTCATCATTTTGGTCTCAACCACAAGTCACGTGAAGAGTTAATAGCCAACCATCAGTCAGCTGCTGCGGTAAGACTTTTTGCTAATGGCCCTCGTCACTACTACGGGTTATATTGTTGACATTATCGGTCCATACTTTGCCAACGGTCGCAATAACGACGCTCGTATTTTAAATCACGCTGTAAAAACCAGAAATGATCTCAAGTCTTTCTTTAAAGTAGATGACGTAGTTTTAGCAGATCGAGGATTTCGTGATTCTAATAGCATGCTTTCCGAACTTGGGGTGGAGCTACAAATGCCTTCATTTTTGTCAAAAGGAGAAAAGCAAGTAAGCACAGAGGAAGTAAATCGTTCGCGGAAAGTGACGTATCTAAGATGGCCTGTTGAAGTAAGGAATGGGCATTTGCAGTATATGTTTAGCTTTTTCAAAAACCGTATACATGTCCACATGATACCCTACGTAACGGAACTGCTTCACATAGCCGCGTCCCTCATTAACGCTTTTCATCCAGAACTGCACCACAGTGGTAATTGGGAGGAGTCTGTACGTAAAATAGTAGCTTCACAGGCCATCGAACACCCGCTTAAACAAGTTCTCGAACGCGGACTTCTACGTAAACCCTCGCAATGGAATAAACTTGACGAGATTGGATTAGAAGACTTCCCGGTACTTAGTGACGTAGAAGTAAGAGACATTGTAATGAGCGACTTTAAAGCAAAGCGCGCGGAGTCTTACGTCGCTTTGACGATTGAAAAGTCCGGCTCTTTCAACGTTGAAGTTTGCCAAGTGGAAAAAGACCTAATTCGTGTTCGCGTAGGGAGTCAGTTCTCAGCCTCAGCCACGCATCAAGCTTTGATTCGATACGTTCCTAATGGTATCGGGATTGATTCAGTTACTTCGTGGTATTGCAACTGCAAAGGTGGGAACTAGACCATCGGAACTTGTGCTCACGTTAGCAGCCTTATTTGGTACCTGGGCTATAAACGACACGAAGATAGCGGTAGCTGGTATCAATCTAAATTGCGTGCAGTGTGCGACGATGCTGGTGATTTGGACGATTTACCTAACATTGTTTGATATATAATGCCTTTAAAATTGTTATTTTTCTTCGAATTACTCTTAAAGTGTTTATAAATAAAAACCACTACAGTATACTTTTTGGGTGTTATTTCTCTTTGTTTTTTCAGAACACAAAGACTATACGAGTTAGCTGTATAGTCTGTGCCTCACTCCTTGAATTTGCTTTGCTGCAAAACTTTGTTGTTCGGCAGGTTGAACACTTTTACAGGCATTTTGGGCTTCCGCACCTCAAATTATGTCAAAATTCCGGGTAATTTAAATCGTTGCTGAGAAAAATCCCATGGCAGTTACAAAACGATATTTTCCCAGAATCTTTATACATCGGGTATCTACCAATATTCAAAATTTCAACTGATTTCAGGTGGGGGAAGACAGTCTACTCCATCGTCGAATCCAACGATGTGGCCTATCTTCAACATTATCGAGCTAAACTTAAATTGATTTGCATTCGCAGACTATAACGGTTAAATGATTATTTTTGTGGTAGAAAGGTGAGAACACAAACCTAGTTTACTATCACAATAAAAGTTTACCAGTGGCGAAACAAAAAAAATTTAACATTACGTTACCCAAATTCCTATGGGGAGTTTGGGTTGTTCTTTGCCCGGAGTGGTTTAATTGATATGATCGGTCGTTTGCATCTGGATTTAAGTCAACAGCCACGATATCTACTAAATTTAGTAGATTTGAAATTCGTTTTCGGGAAGCCAAACTTCGATTTCTACGATTTCTGTCTACACGGTGATGTAATGGGTCGCGTGGAAATAAAGTCTGCCGCGCTGAAAAATGAAACTGATCCCCGAAATCGGTCTCCCACATGCCAAAGTGATACAGGTAGCTAGAGCGAAATATCCAATCAATAGAACAGAGTGCACGTCTTTCTCTATACCTACGGGAAATATGAGCGTAGTTCAAGATCACCTTTTCACAGGCTTAACCCCCAAAAAAATTGTTAATGGCTTAGTCTCGCAAAGCGCCTACCTAGGGGAACTTAAGTTATGTCCGTTTAACTTTCAAAATTTTAATTTAAATCATATTGGGTTGTCTATCGACGGGAGTAGCGTACCCCACAAACCACTTACTCCAAATTTCGGTCAGAATAGTTTTATCCAAGCGTATAATAATTTAACTTTAATGACGAGGCAGTTCCAGCTTGACGAGAGTAGTAATAGTGGGACCTCGAGTGCAGCAAACCTGTTTAATAGATGTATGCAACGGGTTAAGGTGAAAGGTTAAAGGTCAAAGGTTAAAGGTCAAAAATGTCAAAAAAGTCAAAGGGTAAAGGTTAAAAGCACCCGTGACCTCGATAGAGAATCCCCACCACCTATATATGAAACCCTCGCTTATCATTGTAAACCATTCGACGATTAATCATGTCCATGTTATCACCGAGCGAGGATAATATATTACGTTACCAAGTAACGCGTCTATGCATACAAAAACTAGTTATAAAACGCAATTAGCAGCGACATTAGATTTAGAAGATGGTAAATGGGAGGCGGGGGTATCGGAAATAACTATGCCGTCGAAATGGGATAACATTACGGATCGGTATAATGAATTTACGGTTAGGTACGCTGACCCGCATTATGAATATAAATTCGCTTCAATGGATGTGAAGAAAGGGGGTTTGATTAAGCGTGAGAAACATGATGATATGCATATCTACTATCGATTGTTAGATACTCTAATTAAGGGTGAAGAAAAAAGTGGTTCGCAAGACAAAGTAAAATTTTTTTTAATACCCTCATTGCAGGGTAAACAATTTACTATTAGAACGAGTGACAGTGATGTAGCTATTAAATTCCCGCATCAGTATGCCGATGTATTAGGCGTACCACCTGATCAGACTAATGGGTGGTTGACTGGTAGACGAGTCTATACATTTAGAGCCGTAGATCGCAAAGTTAAAGAAATAGATCTAAGAAAGATTCCTCCTATCCAGATTAGATATAAAGTGAAATTGGATGATGCGTTGCCTAAAATAGATACGAGTAAAGATACGATAATAATTGAAACTAAAACGTATTCTTTAACGCGCGGTTCGTACGAAAGTATAGAAGCGGTTTTAGACGAAATGCTACGTTGTTTACCGATTCGAATTCGCCCTTACTTTGCGTTTAAACATAATAAAAACGGAACCGTGAAGCTTAAATGCGGTGTAGGACTCAATAACATCCCGGATGTTGAATTAACGCCCGAGCAAAGAGAATATTTGGATATTTTTTCCGTTAAATTTAGTCAAGACAACCCCGGGTTAGGAAAGATGTTAGGTTTCGACGAAAATCTCATTGATAAGTATCTAGTTAATAATACAGATGGTCAATACGTGGCTGATATAAATAGGGGGTCATGAGTTTATTTATTCATACTAACCTCATCTATCCGCAGTTGATAGGTGACGCTTGGGGTGGCTTAATTCGAATAATTAGTCGACCAGAAAACAATAAGGATAATATACCTCATAATATAATTTGTAATCCGATAAATTACTACCCGCTACGCGTCTCTAATTTTAACGTGATTGATATTAACATCACTACAGATTCCGAAGCGAAAATACCATTAAATCTGGGAAAAACGGTTGTTATTTTACATTTTCGAAAAAAAAGATAATGTCAGGGGGAAAAAATCCGTATTATTCCTACTACCCCCAACAAGCCGGCGGCGGTTTTCAAGGTCCCGTCTTCCAACGGGGGCACGGAATAGGATCGATATTTAAAAGCCTAGTTCGTTTCATTACACCAATTTTTAAACCGGCTGATAAAGCGGTGGGGAAAGAAGCGTTGGGTATAGGCACCCGTATGTTCGGGGATATCCAAGCGGGTCAGGATCCTAAAACTTCATTCCAGAGACTCGCCGGCTCTAATTTATTACACAAAGCGGGTGATAAAGTAGCGCAGTATGGCAGCGGTAAACGAAAGAGAATCGGCCGGAAGAAAAAGATTAAAAGAAGGAAAACAGATTTTTTATATTGAAAAGAAGAGTGTTAGTTGATTAAGCTTCCAGTTGATCTTCACGATGGAAGGAATGATGTCGGAATTAGATTTGTTCTCTGAACCCCTTAGTAATTACAATATCGTAGGAAGTAACGATGTAGAGTTTAAAACTATTAATACGATCACTGATGGAGGTCCGCTGGAGTTTTTTATACCGGGTAATGACGGAAACTATACTGATTTAACAAAAACCAAATTTAAAATTGAAGCTAAAATGGTACAGCAAAATGCCAACGGCTCGTGGGAGGATATTACGGCGGCCACCCCCAAAGTAGGCCCCGTTAATCTAACGCAATGGGCCCTCTTTTCTCAAGGGGAAGTCTCGTTTAATGATACCCCCGTTCAGTCCTTGAACACTGTTTTCCCTTACTCGGCTTATACGACGGCGCATTTAAGTTACGGAGAAGACGCGAAAAAAACCCAATTGCGGCTACAAATGTATTACAAAGATAAATTCTTGACAGGCGATGAAATATTTAGCGACGATAATACGGGTATGAAGCACCGAAAGCATAGAACCGATAATTCTCGAACAATCGTAATGATTGGGGTGCCCCCTTTGACGTCTGTAAAATGAATAAATTTTTGATTAATAACGTTGACATGAAATATAAATTTATCCGCTCTTCGAATAGTTTCCCGATTGTCTCTATACCAGCAGCTGCGGCGCAAGGTGCGGCTGCGCCGGCTATTGTTAATTATAAATTTATAATTACCGACGCTTCTCTCTATGTTCGGAAAGTAAAAATTAATCCCGATATTATGTTAGCGCACGCCATGGTTTTGTAAAAAGCCAACTGCGTCTATCCTATCAATCAAACGGTAGTAAAATACTTTAATATCGAAAGCGGAAATAGCGACACGGTAAAAGAAAATTTATTCTTGGGGCGTGTCCCGAATAGAGTTACAATATCGTTCGTAAAAACAACAGGTTTCAACGGCGCCTTAAACGAGAACCCCTTTGATTTTAAGCATTTGGGTATTTCGCAATTATACTTATCGGTAGGGAATAAAAACTACCCCGACCAAGCTTTTCAACCCAAGTTTGATAACAAACAATGGACGCGCGAATACATGAGTTTATTTACGGCCACGGATACTTACGGAAAAAATAAAGGAAATGATATTACGTACGAAGATTACGCTAAAGGCAATACTTTCTTTTTGGTGGATACTACTGTGGAGGAAAAAGCCGGGAGTGAACATATTTCTTTGTCGCAGAGCGGTAGCGTACGCTTAACCATTAAATATAAAACTCCATTAACCTTCTCAGTGACGTGTATAATCCAAGCCGAATTCGAGAACCAAATATTAATCACGAAAGATCGAAACATTCTTTACAAGCTGGAGTAAGAGGATGGACGACTATATTTACCTCGCGCGCCGTAAAGATTTGAATTTGGTTATAACAGTCCGCGATAATGTTAGAACCGTAGCCTTCGTTTCGTCTCGATGGAACTTTGACGCGCTGAGAAAATCTTTAAACGAGATATAAGAGGGAAAGAAAGCGCGAAAACCGTATCAAAATCAACCTAACCGTACACCATGCAGGAGCACGAATATTGCCTCTCCGAAAAACAAACTATCGGGATAAACGACTCGGGTCTTTTTATTCGGCGGAACGATACTAAGAGTAGCGTAACGATTAATCAAAACGTTTGGGATAGCATCTGGTTATGGGAAAACGACATTGAAGCCTTTTTCGAAGACGCGCTACATCGTTTTCAATGCTGGTTACCGGATAAATATCAAATTGAAGGAATAGCGTCACCGGATGGTGTCAAATTTATAGACATTCGGCGCTATAATCGAGATTCCTCGAAATATTCTACCTTTTACCAGACTTGGTTCTCGACCTCGAACGGCTTCTCCTTCAAGAAATCGACTTGGAAACGCCTGAAACAATTGAAAACCAGCTTGGATGAAGTCTCGCGAACCAAAATTACGATTAAAAAACTCTTCAAAAACCTGATTCTTCGAGAAGTGATTGAGAAGATGTATAATATCACCGAGGGATGCTTTAATCATGCCTGTAACGAGAAATTAGCCCACGATAGTTCTTGCCCGACAAACACCGCGCTGGAATTTGATGAAAGAATGGAAAAAAATATGGCTAGCGCTATTCAGATGTTAAATATGGAATCTATTGTAACCAATTTTCAAATCACGCACGACGAATCCGAGGAGGATTTGGAGCGATTGTTCTTGGACATCACTAAAGATACGACCGACTTGAAATACGAAATTATGTACGATATTTAAATAAAAACTTTTTGAAATAATTGTTATTCTTATTACGATGGTGGGGAAACGAGTAGCTCAAAAATTAAGCCGAGTGTATTACGATCCCCAACACGCCGCTAGTCTAGGTTCCCCGAAAAAACTAGGAGAGGCGAACCCGAAACTCTCGAAACAAGATGTGCAAGACTGGTTAGTAACGCAACCCGCCTATACGAAACATAGAAACAGACGTAAAAACTTCCCTAGGAATCAAATCTACGTCACGCAGATGGATGAAGTATTCCAAGGAGATTTAATTGACCTACCTAAACTAGTTAAGCGGAATAATAAATATCGATACGTTTTAACGGTAATCGATTTGTTATCGAGATACGCCTGGGCCCGACCGTTAAAAACGAAAAACGGGTCTGAAATGATTAGAGCCCTGGAATCCATTTTTAAACAACGGACCCCTTCGCGTTTTAATACGGACGAAGGTAGCGAGTTTATTAATAAACCGGTTCAGGCGTACTTAAAGAGAAAAGGTATTCACTGGTACCCTAGCTACGGCACTTTGAAATGTAGTATGATCGAACGCTTTAATAGAACTTTAAAAAATCGAATATTTAGATTAATGACTAAAAATAACGATTCGAATTACGTAAACATTTGCAAAAAGTGGTGGAAGGGTACAATAAAGCGAAACATTCGACGATTAAAATGGCGCCGAAGGATGTGAATATTGATAACGAGCATTTAGTCTGGAAACGGTTATACATGAAAAAGAAAAAGAAAGTTAAGAAGCCCAAATTACGTCCGGGAGATCGAGTTCGAATTTCGGCGGATAAAGGCATTTTTGGGAAAGGATATACGGGTTACTGGACGGACGAGATCTTCGTTATAAGGAAAGTCTTCTATCGCGATCCACCCGATTACGTCATTGAGGATTTAACTGGTGAGGTTATAAGAGGTGCGTTCTACGAGCCCTAAGTTCAAAAAGTATGAATACCGAAGAATTAACGTCTTTTCTACAATGCGATACCCGAACGCGACCCTTTTTTGTCGGTGTGTTTCCCCAAGATATCTTACCCGAGAAACCCGACTTTAAACCCTATTGTTTCGTGATTAATTCGGAACCTGCCTCCGAAAGCGGTCTACATTGGGTAGGCGTTTTTGTGGATCGAAACGATGTCGGCCATTTCTTTTGCTCTTTCGGAAAAGAACCGAGTTATTACGGATTGGATTTATCTAGATATACCACCAAGTGGAAATACAAAGCTACGTCGTTACAGCCAAAAGCGTCGTTCAACTGTGGAGGTCACGTGATTTTTGTTTTAACCGGTTTATGCGCCGGTCTGTCTTTCAAAAATATCCTAAATGAAATGTATAACTTGAGAGATAAAACGTATAATGATATTATTATAATGTTAAATATGTGTATGCATTTAATGAATCACGAAAACGGTTCTTGTATCGAATAATTTTATTAAAGAGTGTTTACAGATTTAAACATCTTAACATGTTTTTTACAAAAATAACAGTATAAGTGTTGGGGCGAATTGAAAGCGCCGTGAAACGCGAAAGCGAAAGTGAGAAAGAAACTGCCGAGTGCTTCGAAGGTACTTAAACTTAATATTTATTAAAATTAAATATGTATTTACTATAAACAGATAACAAATTGCATAAATAAAATAAAAACACCTATGAATCGGGTTATCTTGAAAATATAGACATATAAATAAGGAACATTCGCACTCGACGGAATTCCTGTGTTTAATCTTCGAATATATTAAACAAATAATCAAAACAGGTATTAGCGCGATTAACACGCAAACTGTCAAAAGAAATAATAACGGAAGTCCTAATATAACGCCAAGGCAGAGAAGAAAGCGACCGGTTGTCTTCACAAGTCCCATCTTCTTCCAGTTTACTTTCTTAAGGTCATACGCTCTTGATTTTCTTCGTTCGATTTATCGAGAGTTTCCCGGGCGTATCTGCGCTGTTTTTCCTTCAATCTTTCGGCCGTACTTTGTCTCGGCGGGGTGGCTTTCGGTTGCTTGGCTATAAGAGTACTCAATGCTTGCGCGAGAGGCGCGAGTTGGCTAAGAGACGCCGGCTGAGTTTGGACTGACTGTTGCGTTGAGCGTTTAGGAGTTTGAGAAGTTATCGAGGGAGTAGATGCCAGCGCCACCGGTGTCGAATGTTGCGTCGGAGTAAACATGGTAGCGTTGTTAGGAGTTAACCAAGGCATTGATTGTAACTTTGCGGGTGGCGTAGGGATACTAGCTGGCGGGGTCGGCGTTGGTAGATTTTTCACGTTAACGAAGGGGGGTTCGATCAGGCTTTTCATATTGATGTATTTTTGGAAAACATCCGAATATAAACGTAATTTTTGTTCGCTGGAGAAAGTTTTATCCCGTAATATTTTTGACATTTCTAGGTCAAGTTGATTAGTTTCTTTCTCGGGATCGGACAAGATTGTCGTTTCCGGAACCAAAATCATTCGTTTCATTGCGCGAACGAAGAAATCGTGGAGATCAAGGTCGGAATCAGAGCGCCTAATAAACCTGGCAAAAAACCGCCGACTTGCTTTATAAGGATTTTTCGTTTGTTTTTATCTAAGACACGTTTATTGGCTATTTTTCGTACGAAAGCTCCTTGCTGTTTCACGTATAATCTCTCCTTCTCTGGCAAAGCGATATTTCCTCGTAATAAATTATAGAAAGAATTATACATCGCTTTCATTTGATTATTTTTCGCTTTTTTCAAGATACGGGTCAATTTACCTCCCCCTTCCTGACTAGCTTTCTTTAAGTCTCGGAAGAATCTTACGTGTTTTTTTAAGGGGTGGGGTTTACGACGTCTAACATTCCTCATTTTTTCAGGAGGCTTTTTACCTTTCGACTCATTGTAAAGCTTAAGCAAGAATAAAGAAAAGACACGCATTGTTACGATATATATATATATTTATTCGTGTACAAAAATCATATTTCCTTCATTTGGAAAAACGTTAGACCTTAACCGTAATTCGTCGTTAATATTTTGTTTTAAATCAATACACAAATAAGAAAATGGTTTATCTCTAGTGACAAAATCATACGCTTTAGTTACGAGTATTTTATTATTAGGGAATATTTGTCTACTCAGATAGTTAATTTGGGATCCATCTCGCGGGTTTCGAAATACAATTATATAAGACGCGTTTAAACTAATCGTTCGGCTTTCTTTGCCTTGACCGAATAAATTTTGAGTTAATAATGCTACGGAAAGATTTTTATGATGGCTATTGACGCAGAATATATTTGAGACAATTGTACTATTATAACAAGTCGATGCTAAATCATCAATAATTAAAAAGTTATTTAATTTTGGATCCCAAAAATTACAACCATCCGGAGGTAAACCCTCCAAAAATTCTACGCTACAAATTTCTTTTTTAATTTCGTCAAATAAAGGTTGATACTCTTTATAACAATAAACAGTTCTGTCCGGAGGCGGGTCTATTAAACAATTAGCGTTTTTTAAAAGATTATGTATCCACGTGGTTTTTCCCGACATGGTACAGCCCGCTAACAACAATTGCATCGGGGCTTGAAACTTTACCCGGCAACACATTTTTTTTAAATATATTTTCGAAGACCGAAATCCGTTTTTTGAAATAGAGTTTATCTCTGAAAAACCAATCGACACGATCTTCCGTCTGGAAATACCACACGACTGGTAAATCGTCGAAGGTCACCTGTTTATATATCTTTTCCATTGATAATGTTTTGTTGGAAATCGATAATACCTTGTTGGAAGACTTCCAATAGTTTCAAAATGGTCGTATTTTCAACTAAAGGGGCCAATTGTTCCAAGCAATCCCGAGCGATTTTTTCGCGTCGGTCCTCGTCGATTCAAGTGATATTGGTCATGTCACGGCCCAAAACCAAGTCGCAGAAAGGTGCTAGTTTTTGATGTACGGTCATCGGATCATCCGTATACAGATCATCCCATTTTTCGAAGACGTTGTGATAGCTGAAACATTGCGTTTTAAGTCCGTCGTTGAAGTAGAAAAAGCCCGCTTTGGCGAAAGCGTCCGGTTTCATCCAATTTGGTAGATTAGGCTGCTTCGTGTACCACTTCAGATTAAAAGATTTCAGACGCTGCGATTCTCGATTCATCCTGATCGTTCGAGTACCCGTAAGGCAATGTCGAGAGATCTTCTAAGATGATTCGTTTGTTGAACGTAACGCCAAACGTTTTCTTTAAACTCCCGAGAAATAATTTCGCTCGGCTTTTATCTCGAACTACGCTAAAAGGTACGTCAGCGACGTACGTTGTTCCGGGATTGTCTAAAGCCTCTTTAATCGAATCAAAACTAATTATTTCTTCGTTAACTCTATTCATAGTTATCCCTTTCATCTTAGTGACGCTAGACCCATCCACGCATTTGTAAGAATAACTTTTCGGGCCGCTACAGACGAACTCTGTTATTGTTGTAAAGGGAATCTCGTTAACCCACTCTCCCATCAATCTACCTAAGGGCGGGAAATTACTGACGTCGTTTTTCTTGCGGATAAATATCGTACTATCAGTGTCGGAATAAATATTTCGACGGTCTAAAACCTTTAATGTATTGTATAAGATTACCCGCCCGTACGAACTAACGAAGCTGACTATGACGCAACTCCCCTTGTAATAAGTGGGGCAATATTCCTTTTTATATTCGTAAGTTAACAGACAGATATCGTCATTGAATGGTCGGATATCCGTCAATTCTTTTGACGGGTCGTTCACTATATCGATATAAGCTTGGTATTCTTTGACAAAACGACTAGTGGGGCGGGTATTGTTGAGCGAATTCCTCCCCCAAATATTATTGGCTCCGAGCTTGCTAACTTGTCTCAAAGCCGGGTTATTAGTCACGTCCTCGGCTTTAATTTCGAACCCTTCTCGCTCTTTAATAGATTGTAAATATTCCGCTTTCTCGAGATCCGTAACTACGTCCTTCGGCCAGCCTGAATTTTGCATTTTAAGCTTGAGGAAAGCGTTGATATAGCTACCAAATAATCCTGGGTCCTCCCCCTTGACGTACGTGTAGCGTTTGGAGTAATGATGAACTTCGTAGATCCGTAGTAATACGTATCCAATCTCCATTGCGTTATAGATTTACGGCGTTGTCCATGTTTCGATCAGCGCTCGCTCCTCCGTGTTATGAATACAGGTTTTCACATCTTGTTCCACGCATGTCCGGCAGAGGGCGAAGAACAGTTTTTTTCTCGCTCTGAAAGGTAAAGCGGGAATAAAGGCGGTACGAGGAGGAAGAATCTTACATTTCATTAAACCAAAATACGCGTTTTTCTCGTAATTAAAATTGTTACGGATGATTTCCGGTAAATACTTTGGAAACGATTTAGTCTTACAAATAAGGGGGTACATACTACAGAGATCGAATTGTTCGATGGTCTCGTCTGGCTTAGCCTTGTAATAAAGGGAGAAAGCCTCGCAACGGCCACCGAACAGCCCAGATCTAGGCCCGATTGGTTCGTGGAAAGTTAGCGTTTCGCAGAATTTTTGGATCTCGGGGTTGTTTTTCATTTTTTCTTTCCACTCGCATTCCCATATTTGGTTATATTGCGCGTTCGGAGCGGTGTTTTGAATAGCATCGTCTCTATCCAAGGTTCTTTCGTGATGATTCTTGAACGTATCCTGCAGTAAAGAATTCCATTGCCCCCCTTTAGTATGTAAAGGGCAGCCGTGAATGAAACAACCGTCGAACTGATAGACGGTATCTGGATTATTCGAAAAACCATCCACGGGATATCTTCCGAATTTCTTTTCACCCTCCAATGACCGAGAAGTTTGGATTTTAACGCCTCGGGTCTTTTCCTCCCACGCCAGCCATTGTTGCGCCGGTTTGCTCTGAAAAACGTTATCTCCGTATCCGTTAGTAGGTACGACGCCTAAAGAGAATTCTTCTAGATATTTGTGTAGAAAGAGATTAGTACACGCGCCGGCGATTGTTAAAGCGTTCATATTTAAAATGTCGTAACCAGTTTCTTGCTTGAACATTAGCCGAAATTTGTCCACGCCTTTTTGTAAAACTTTCACGTCCATAATAGTATAGTACTCTTGTAAATTATAGCTCGGCTGTAAAGATTTCTCGGCGTACCACTCGAGAAAAGATTCGTAATCTTTAGTCTTCATATATTCCGGCTGGAAATACTTCTTGTCTGGTATTTTCGAATTATAATCAAGATTCGTTTCGTTCATGAATATATACGGAAAGAATTGTTTTTGACACGCTCCGAGAGAGAACGTGGTTGAAAAAGTACGTAAGGGTTGCGAGATAAAGCTAAAACTGTCGATAAATTTAATTTTTTGATTTTTGAGAAAAATTCCTAAAAGTTTGCTTCCCTGAAAAACTACTTCGGGTATGATTTTCATTCTCAGAAGCGAGTTTAACACGAAAAACGCGTCGAAGCTACGGCTATTGTGTGCAACCATTTGTACATTGCAGTAAAGCGGAATCGTTACTTTTACTCGTTTCGTAGCGTGTTGAATATAATCCTCTTTCGTTTCGAACAAATAGTTCAAAAATTGATCAAAACAATCGTAGCCGCGAAATGTTTTGTAATCGTAGCTCCCCTCATCTTGTTCCATGGCCGAAACAAGTAGTACCGGGACGTGTTCTTTATTCTTAACAATCGTTTCCGAGTCGTAATAACAATATTTCACTTTCTCGTAAATAGTATCCAAAGGCATGACGTAACATTTGTTCTTCTCGTGTTTCCTTTTGCAATTTCGACAAGGTTTGTTACATTCGTGTTTTTCCCCGCGTTCTAAACCACACTCAATACACCTTTTAAAAGTTTCACAAACATTATTCGATTCGTGTAAATTAAAACAGACTATCCCTTTAAAGTATCTACTACATTTTCTGCAACGGATAAGTTTCACTAATTGCAGCTCGTGAAAGACGTTAGCCTTACATCTATGGCATATTGCACGATGCCCGCACGCATGACCTCGTTTCTGACGGGCGCTCGCAAATATTTTTAGACAGAGGGGGCAGTAAGCTCTACCCCCTTTAAGGTAATGCAAATCTTTAAGCACGTGGACGTGTTGTTTCAAAGAGACCAAAAATATTTGTTTCTCTCGAAACGGACCAATGAAATACGGCTCTAAATTTTCTAACTTATGTACAATAATCTGATAGTCGGTTAAAAAATTTTGGAATTTTTGGACGCTGGCCATAGTTACGGCACCGGGTTCTATATTAGCTTTTCGAAACAATGATAAAGCTTCTTCTTTTTGCAAAGGTTTAGAGCCGTTTTTCAATAGTCTATAATATTGATTTTGTTTTTCGCTAAGTTTATAAAGTTTATCTTTCCGTTTCGCTAGTCTTATATCAGCTAGGAAAATTCCGATAGCTAAGCCCCTCCCGAAACAAAGATCATCATCATTCTCCAAGAATATATAATTAGGGTTTGATTTTAAAAAAGCATCCAAAGAGACTATTTTTCGGGCCGCTAAAGTTCTTTGACGCCCCCCAATTTGAAAATCGCATTGGAGAAGGATAATATCAAAGACGAGAGAGGCGTACAGATTGAACTTTTTGCTACTCTGGGCAATTCTACTTATTGAATGTAGAACCCGTTCGGCCGTTAAGTCATTTACGTTCATAAATTTTAAAACAGTGTTATCTAATTCATCCGATCTAATTACGAACCTAACCCTGTTATAATCACTATGTTGATTCAAAAGCTCGTACAACAAAGAATTAATTATATTGACCAACGTGTCGTGAAATTCAGTTAATTTAATTTCGTTTAAATTCTTAAAATTAACTTTAGCTTCGATTTGTCTACAACCGTACTTTCGCGATTTTTTGTCCAATAGTTTATCGATTGTGTAAAAGCGTTTAGGATCCCGATTTAAAGTTAAATCTAAAGCCGTCTCCTCCTCGTCCCCGCTAGGCTCGGTATCGCTCATACCGACAGACTGAAGAGAAATTCCCCAATCACCTTAATAAAAGGCGAGCTTCTAGCGGCTTTAAACCGGTAAATCTAATGACGGAGCTCTTATTCCAGTTTTCGTAGATAAAATTTAAAGAGTCTGCTTTAGAATACGAAACAACATCGTGCATGAATGAAACATCCGGTACTTTAATGGATAAAAGATTATCGATACAAACCATATTGCCTCTCGCGTATTTAGTAAATTGGTGAAAATCATACGAGAATTTAAAAGCATTCGTTATAAAATCGTTACTCTGAATATAAGAAAAGATAATCCCCGGAGGGTTTGGATCACGATCTAATAGACACCATCCATCACCGACATTTAAATGGGGCGTATGTTGAAAGTTATATTTACTCTTTAATTCATTAAAACTCTCGTTTAATTGTCTTCTCAGACTTTTTAGAATATAAACCACGACATCGGGATTAGTGGTATATAATCCATCGATATAGGTTGGTAATCTTTTGAGCCATTTTTGTTCATTTAATATTTTTTGAATACCAAGTTTATCGTTTGGATTAGACGATAAGCGCCAGAAACCGAATTCTGAAATCCACGGGTGCATTATGATAATTCTTTTAAAAATTGTAACTTTGGAACAATATTTTCCATTAATATAATATTTACGAACCACGTTAGCTGGCACTACGTGTATCCAGTCCAATGCATGGAGTAGCCAAATAAAATTACAGTATTCTAAGTGCGCTTTGTAAATGTTTTTAATTAAAACCGGGTTAAAACCTAAATTGGATAACCGTCTTGTTTGCCCGGTATAAACAACGCAATTAGTTGCTAGAATTAAGAGACTGGGTGGATCCATATTTAAAACACAAAAAAAAAGTTAACTAACCTGATTATTGTTTTTTCAAACAAAAAAATCAATACTTAGTTTTTCTTCACACGTTTGATCGGTGGGACGATAATCTTTTCGGGATGCTCCCTCATTTCCCGGGCGATTCGGCTGACCAACGTGTTGATCAATTTGGACTCCTGGGAATCCTCGTCGGCGACGAACTTCAATCGTCTCGAACTTTGCTCCCAGATTTGAGACGCTGAGACATCTTTTATATCAGAATAATTGTAAATCTGAATATCGAAATAGACCTGGCCCTTGGTCGCTGGTAGTTTGATCGTATACGTCGAGTTATCGCTTTTCACGTCGAACCTAGGAATGATTCCTCCCTGCTTGTCGATTGTAGACTCCTCGATCATTGATTGGATATGGCTTTCTAGTTCGGCTTTCCAGTCTTCAACTTCAGAGAGATCCGGAAGAGTGTTGATTAAGTCCATTTTTCGTTTATTCGAGCTGCCGGCCATGGCGAGAGTTGTGATTTTCGACTAAAAATTTCGTCTTATATATCACCTGATATAGGTATTTTTGACGAAAAAAATGTGAGGCCCACTGGCGTGTTCCGATTTTTAAGTTGGCTAGTTGGCAAAGTTTGATATGTAGGTCACATCTTAAAGCCAAACCTACGCGGATTTTTCTATCTTTTTTAGACGAGGTCAATTTTTTTTCAAATAAGCGAGGATCTATTTTATGGTCGGTATATATTACAAATCGAATGTTGGATAATTCATAAATATTCAAAATCGAAAATTCATAAATGCCAAAATATCCACGAAGCCTCTTATATACTCGGGTATATATGTCATTCTAAAACCGCTGTAGAAGGAGTTATCAACACGGCATTGATAAAGATTCTCTACGAATTACGATCGACGTTAATAATTAAAAACAAGACTTTAAACAAATCCAGAAGATGCAACGGTTATTTAATGAACATCGCCAAATTAATGGAGATATTACAAATAATCATCTGGCTAGGAGATACCCAGACGGACAGTTTTTACGCCCGCAAGTGGACGCCTTAAAAAAGCATGGTTTATTGGTTTTATAATCCGAGTGGAAAAGTGTTTTCAAATGATTCTGTATATCAAAAAGAATATGACGAAATTTATAACCGTATGTGAAATATAAACAAATATTTTTTCACAAACAATTTTTATTGTATCAAATTTATTTAACATACTATTTATAACCGTATATGAAATAAAAACAAATATTTTTTTCACAAACAATTTTTTATTGAATCAAATTTATTTAACATACTATTTATAACCATATATGAAATAAAATTTTTTTTTTTCACAATCAATTTTTTATTGTATCAAATTTATTTAACATACTATTTCAGACTATCGTTTAGCCCTTCGAATGATGTAACCATAACACCGACGGCATCGATTGTTCAAAGACGAACTGTCGTAGATCTCCCAAATATACGGCCTAATTAGTAGCAATCCGAGAATATGATAAGTAGACTCGAAGATGTATAGCGCATCTCGATTGATCTAATTATACCAATCGGTAAGGCAATAGGCGTGATAAATACTCGGGCAAAATATTTCCAATGTCTTAGGCAATAAGAATCGTGATAAACGAAACGTTTCCATCGACAACACTGACAAGGCTCCAACGAGACGCGACCAGTTTCTTCGCCCATTTATAACCGTATGATTCGCTTTCAAATACTACAACGAAACACACTATCTACCCCTGGCGTGTAAAAGTAAAAGAGGCCTCATACAATGATAAGCGGGGTTTTCATATATATGTCTATGACTTTTTTGACATTTTTGACTTTTTTGACATTTTTGACTTTTTTGACCTTTAACCTTTGACCTTTAACCTTTGACCTTTGACCTTATCCCGTTGCATACATCTATTAAACAGGTTTGCTGCACTCGAGGTCCCACTATTACTACTGACGAGGGTAATCAAATAAGTCGGGATGATTTTAACTTCAAACGCTTCCCATTTCCATTTGGTTAAAAACGGGAATTTAAGACTTGAATTGAAATTCGCGGCGCCTCTTACGGAGACTGTGGCTGTCATTGTTTACGCTGAATTTCAGTCGCTCATTGAAATTGATAAGAACAGAACCGTTATCGTCGTTGATTAGAATGGTCACTACGCAAATAAAGAACATATTGAAGAACGATAAATACACAAGGGATATTTTTCGGAATGTGTTCGCGGCAAATACTCTACCAATGACCGTACAATCATTCCCATCGCTTTTTATCGTAAATACCGTGCCATCTAGCGAGGACGCAGAACATTGGTGTCATGTATTTTATTAACTCGAAAAACTTAAGAGTTTTTTGAAAGTTATGGAAACCCTCCCGACATGTTTAAATTTAATGAATTCGCGGAGAAAAATAGTCGAATGATTTCGTATGATTCTTTTTAGTTACAAGGGGATAAGAGTTAGACCTGTGGGGGTATTCGATATATTTCAGTCTCAATAGATGTCGCGATGTTAAAATGTACGACATTATATCCAGGTTTTCTAAGAACACAATTTCTAACGACATTATGATAAAAGAATTTATGTACAAAAGATTTTCAATAAAATTATAATTTAATTAACTTCATCTCAACAATCTTCAATATTTATTTTCTATTCCAACTTTATTATTTTATTTTATTTTATTTCCCTAACGTTAATTTTTTTTATTAAACGATGACCGTATAATAGCGTTGGTATCCCCCAAGGAAGAATGTATTTATTGTTATCGCAGGCGGATAGCGCCTTCTTTCTTTGGCTAACGGTGTATAGGTTGTGCTTGTCGATGATAATCCTTTTCATAACGCAGGATGTCTCAACCTCACCGAATAAGCATTCACGGTCATCTCAAATCTGAGTGGTGGATAGAACGTTTCACGACGCGGCGATAGATCCCCATTGCAGTCTTCTTTTCCCCCACATCAGATAAAATGGAATAAAGTTTCGGTCGAAGTCCGACGAATTCGAATCGAGATATAAAAGTACATTAGCACATATTTAATACAGAAACTAATCCACAAAAATCACCTTTTATAATCCCACCATTCATCTCGTCTTTCATTTTACCCAGAACCTTCTTATTGGTGTTACTGAAAATAGGTTGCGATTTTTGGGTAGCCAGAGAAATCTAACCGATCGCCATGCTTTTTGAAGTCGGCGTACACGTCCTCGGTTTTGATATCGTATGAATGAAAAAAGTATGAGGCAAATAGCGTTAAAGATAAACTAATACCCGTATCAGTAAACTGTAGTACTGCGTTGCCGCCGTATTTCTCCTTGATAAAATCATAGTGGAGTTTATACAGAAATAACTTGGCGAGATCTAAAATCGAGAAGCCCGTGAATATGGGTCTATTAAGATAAAGAAATGATTTAGCTCGTTGAATCCCGACCAATTCATTATGGTACGCAATGAACTTTTGAAAGGCGGGCGACGACGCTTTTTTGGTTGCTTTTTCGGCTGTCTGCACGAGGGTAAAATTAATTTTATTTCGCAAATTCTCCATCGTTTTACCGAAAACGCTAATGTATTACAGGAATTAATAAAAAATAATTGGATTAATTTCGTACGCTTTATACCTGTTGTTGACCAGCTTAAAAAAATCCCGTTGAAATTCTGTAGTGGCGATCACCCTCTTTCCCGTGTTGAAATCAATATATGGAATAAGCCAGGGTCCTTGACCGAACGATAGTACTCTATGTACTTTTTTAATTTCAAACCCTTAGAGATATAATATTTAAGATTCCTATAATGTGTAACGTAGTTCGACTTGCTATCTAAGGTCGGTAGTAGTTTAGGTAGTGTGTCTTTTAAGAGGAGACCGTTCTTCCTCATTAACAATTTGTAGGTCGGGGAAAACATGTCGATCGTTTTTTTCCTCGTTTCCGGTGCGAGGGGGAAACAATTATGGGTGTTGTGTAGCTCCTTGTGTGTAGGCCAGAAGATCACTATCGGGGTCGATACATCCGAAGTTGTTCATAGAGAGGTAGTCCTTCATAACTCTGCCTAATTAAAAAAAAATTAGCTCGAAATTCTTGAAGATTTCCAATTATTATATTTACCATATAAATTGTTTATGTCTAAATATACGATATAGTTGCTAGGCTTGGATTCGTCGTGATTGGGGAGATATTTGTTATTAGCTTCGGCGTATCGATTGCTTTTCAGAGATACACCGCCTCTAATTCCACGTTCTACAATAAGGAAAAACATTAATGTCAAGTATTAAAAATAAATATAAATGAAACTACCGATAAATAGATGTATATCCGGATCCAACAGCAAATCTGATTTTGCACTGGTCTTCAGGAGGGCGGCTTCCCAGGCTAATCCAGGTCCTGTGTATGAATTCGCGGGGTCTAAGCGATAATAATCCAAACACATGGTTCTAAATTCCTCGAAAACACACGCCAACTGTAGCGTATCAATTTGAACATATGTGTCGTGAAGATCTCCTAGATTTTTTATTTCAAATTTCTCCCAAACATCCCGAGTGTGTTGGTAATTTTCATCGGATTAGAATATTATAAAAAGCTTCTTTAGGTGGTAATTGAGTCTCCTCAACCCGTGTCATCGAGTCCATATAGTCATAGGGGTATGACAGCTTCTTGAGAGCTAAACACACTTGCTCAGGGTTATACGACGCAACGAGGATGCTAAATTTGTTGATCCCGTCCTGAGCTAAATTTTGAACCAGGGTGTCGAGCGAGGCATGCATAAATCTCATTGAATCTATAAATTGTAAACAGCTAAATCCGATGCAAATATATCGTTCGGTGTTATTTGGGATGACCTCTATATTCTGCTCCTGGAAAATACCCATCTTCTTTAGGATCAGATGTGAATTGTAGCTTTAAAGAGAGGGTGAAAATTATAATCGGTACTTATAATGGGGGAGGGTATTTACTTGGACATATTGTGAAGAACAACAGGTATTTTTTGTTACCTTGAGGATACAGCTGTTATGAGCGCGACCCCGAAAACTACTTAAAATGAAGGATAACTAATGAACTAATACGCTAAAAAATTTTAAAACTCATCTGTTAGATGGCAATGGTCGTTCACTCCATAATCCTCTGTCGTCAAAATTCCAGTACAGATATAGCAGTGTGTTGATTTTCTACTGGCTTCTAATTCTTTCGGGGTTAAGTCCATTGGAATGTTCTTTTGAAGAATCTCCAATATATTTTCCTCCTCCATCAGTAAACGCTCAAGAAACACTTCGACAGCGTCTATCCCACGATAGGTAGCCGGGGCTGGTTAGAAAACTAGGTCGATGACAAGAAGCCAAAGACTTACCATCTTGTCCGATTACCACGTAGCTGAACCCACAGGCAACATGCTCGGCGAGTTTTGGCATCTCAATTCGTTGGGGTTTTTTCTGTTCGACGTGATTTTTTTGGGCGTTTGCTCCGGAGTACCGATGTAAGCATCTTCTACATATATATATATATATTTTTCCGTTGTGGATGGTAAAATGCGTCAGAAGTCGACTTAGGCTTCTTATAAGGTAGTAATGTTTTTTATCTTTTTCTGTCAGAAGCAGGAGATCAATCTCCCTTTCCTCGCCTACTATCTGTTCACTGACGTAGCGGGGGAAAACTCCTCCCTCCCAAGCAATCACGTTAATCGAGAGATTGTTTTTAACTTCAAATTTTTTTAATTTCATATTGTGGAGTAAAAAGGGGAATCTTATTTCCAAACAGTCTAATTCGTTCTCATATTGTTTATATCTGGAGACACGATTCGCGTTCAATTCAACAGGATGAAGGTGGGCTAAGCAGGCCCATTTAAAACACATCCCATCGTTTGATTTTATGTTGAGAACGCTTTTTGTTTCTATAACCCCCTCTGGGGTGTTTATGTAGGAGCCCGCGATAAGTGGGAGATACTTGATAACATCCACTTGGATGTATAGAATTCTATCAACCACTCAATTGCTCCCTAACTCCTGGAATTCTTGCATCTGATTAGAAATGGTTTGAACACACCCGTTGATCTGATTTTCAAGTTCATCCGCTAAGAGCGTATTCTGAGTTCTACTTCGTAGGTACGGGATGTGCTCCATCTCATCACCGTTGGTTAGTACTTTAATATAGCGTACTCGAATTATAATATTCCATTTAATTCCCTTTCTTTTTATAAGCTCTTGCTCCAAATATATGATTAGACTATTGATGAGCCGGGTCATAAATTGTTCAAGGTCCGTCTGACAATCAGGTGGGGTGAATCTAGCACTTAGAATCGCATCCCCTAAGGCTAACATTTCCTCTGCACCGGAGGCAACATCATTTTCGACAGGGACGAGAATCTCCTCAGGGTGAATTGCATCCTTTCAAGAGGTGTGGGTTCATCCTCGGACGGCGTGGAACCGTTCTCGGACAACGTAGATAGGTTTTCGGTTGACGAAGCTTCGTTTACAGGTTGGGTAACAGGAGAATTTCTATGTATCCGGGAATGTCGCGTTAAATGTGTTTTACGCGCGAAAAGTTTTCCACATGTATCACACGTGTATTTGACCCCCTCATTTTGTTCTCGAACATGTCTCGTTAACACATCTTTTCTCCTAAATTCACAGCCGCAAACCCCACAGGGAAAAATATTTTATAAAGAACTTACTAGTTTTACGAGGTTGTAGTCCATAATGAAATAAAAAATTCTGGGTGGGTTTATATAACAACCCTCGTTTATCTGTAAACTTGAAATTCTGAATATACTCGAGAGAAGAGATAGATATTAAAGGATGACTCGAGAAATTTTATTTTTTACTATATTCATTTTGTTTATTCTTTATTGAAAATATTTTGATATATAAATATTTTTTTTAATCTTCGACAGGGTCATCCAAGATCGTCTGGCAGATCTGTTCCAGGCTGATTAAATGCTGTAAATCATCCGTCCCGATAGGAGACTTAGATTTCCGGGCTCTCTTTTTAATCAAAACCTTATCCGCAGATTTAGATCTTTTCCGGGGAATAGATTCGGAGATTTTTGGGGTCCCGGATGACGCTAAAACCCCGGTGTGCGGCTGAGCAGAGTTTGGAACGATCGAATTCTCGAGACTGGAGGTGTCTGGATCCACGATTTCAGATATCACCTGCGGGGTGATCGCAGAAGACGTTTGAACACCGTTGTTGCCTGTCAGCAGCTGTATGGGGTCCAGAGCCTGTGACGTTGTCGGAATGGGTTCTTCATGTGTGATGGGTATCGCCACAGGGATTGACAACTGGGTGGGGGCGGGAATCGAAACACCCTGCTGGGAGGTATTAACCTCGATCCCCAGAGAACTCAGGATGTCTGCTTCACCCTTGACCGGGATATCGATTTTGTTGACCTGATAAAGACATATTAATGTATAAATTTAATAATAATTTAAAAGTACCCAACTAGCATAGTAATTTTTGAAAAATAATCTTACGGATATAAATTTTAGGCTTCCTTTTAGTCCGTTAGTCCGGACGTTCTCCTGGTTCGCGTTATATGGGAGATTCACCCTGATTTGTCCGGCAGCTTCGTTGGGGTAGGTCCCGTTATGCCAGCGCTGATGATATTTTGGATTATTATCATAAAAACCTTGAAGGTTAATTCAAGGTTCGGTGATATTAATCCTAGGGTGGCGGTATACAACAAACTGCAGATGGTTGGGAAGGGGTCCTCAGCATTCATAGTTACTATGAGAAGGGACCGACGAGAAAATAATATTTCCAATCTACACCGTTCCTTTTTATACCAAATAAAATCGTTCGCAAACGATAAATAACTGAAATACTCCAAAATATTTGTAGTTTTTCTAAGTATATTATTGGTAAACACTTAAAGTAAGTTCGTATGTATTTTATACTAAAATTGAGAAATCAGTAAGAGTGCGAATCGAATTTTATTTATTTATATACAAACACTTAACTTTGTTTTTTAAGCCACAAATTAAATTTATAAGCTTTAATAGAGCAACACTGGGTGTTATTTTTGTGGTATTTACAATGATCAAATATCGGTTCTCTCGTAAATTTAGGGCAGCCAAGTGACTCAGCATTTCCTACGTCATGACCGAGATATCTCGACAGGAAAATTGACTTATCGAGTCCCTTCGTCCAAAACACGTTTGCTTTTTATAAAAGACTGCTTAAAATATTTTCGAAGTCCTTGTAATTATATTCTCCGTCGCACCAAAACATCCCTCCTATATTACGGGTAATCCATCCGTTCAAACGCTTGTCTTTGGAGTTGAGCTCGTTGTACCGAAATGGGGGTTTAAAGGAGAAGACTCCATTCTCTCCCGTTTCCATGATGTAGTACGCCAATTCCTTTATTATGTACTCGCCATTAGCCCGCAGGAAGCTAGCTTCGAGAACACATGTCTTCGCCATCAGAATTAAGACTTTCGGTATACGGTTCATTCTCCGTGTGAAAACGGGTACTTACGCAGCGAATATGATCGTCCGAGACTCATTGTCGAGACCTTTTAATGGCAATTCCTATAATCACCTATATTTCTACTCAAAATCTCTAGATAAGGGTAAAGTTATAAATCATACTGTCAGCTATGGCTGTATATGATTATTTTAGCTTAACTGTACATTTTCCAGTTAAAATAGTCTGTAAAATTCCAGACTATTTAAGCAATTGCATCATATTAATAACATGTTTAAATCGGTGATTAGAGTTGTGATGCAAAAATAAACATGGTTCCTATTTTTAATTAATTATTTTCCTATTTTATCATATATTTTACAATTATTTCTTCATATTTTATCATATATTTTATACTTATTTCTTCAAATTTTATCATATATTTTACTTATTTCTTCATATTTTATCCTATATTTTACATAAAATTCTTCCTATATTTTCCTTTATTTCGCAAAGAAATTTCCTATATAGGATTTTGAAATTTTCAGTGGTCACCCAACAGCCTTCTAGAAATTAAATTAAACACCAAAAACGTGTCTAAAATAGCTTGAAAATTCAAGAATTCGTTTTTAGCATAATTATTCCGTAAATAAATTCCAAGTTTCCCTTTAAGTTTAACTTCGTCCACGTAACGAAGCCGAATGAAAATTGATAGTCGCTGCATCCTATTCACGTTTTAAATACCTCGTGGTTAAAACTTACGATAATGGTCAAATGTCGAATCCGTTTCGCTTCTGTTCGATATTTTTAAAGTGATGATTTTCAAGATATGAATCCTAAAAGATAACAACTGCTAGTTCTAATAAAACTAGAGATACCGAGGACCTTTCGTAGTATATTAGAATTGTCCGAGTTCCGCGTAAATTGAATTCGTTTTAATTTGAAGGCGATACTACATAGTTCTTACAAATAATATTTAGAATAATAATAATTGTATTTAAAGGGAGAATGCAACCTGATAAGTCATTTTTATCGATTCCTTATCGTTTAAATTGGCCTATTCCATGGATAAAAAGTTTACAAAACAAATATTGAACTTGAAATAAATTTAAAACTTACCCGGAAAATAGGCTTAGCGGGATTCATGGAGATCAGCTGAATATCCTCTGTGTAAAGTCTAGTGACCAGTGAACGAAGGCCCCACGTTCAAGGGAGATCTCCACGAGCCTTACCGTCACTTTCGATTGGTCGCTAGACCTTATACGCGAGGAAATCAGGATCTCCGTGAATCTCGCTAAGCTTTTTTCCGGGTAAGTTTTAAATTTATTTCTAGTTTAATATTTGTTCGTAAAGTGGATTAGGCCTATTTGAACAATAAGGAATCGATAAAATAACCAATTGTTGTTAGGCTGCATTCTCTCTTTAAGCAGAAATTAATTTATATTAATCAAAATTAAAACGGGTTAAAATTTTAAAATATAATTTTGGCTTAGTTATTCGTGAATAAACTTATTTCACCGACATTCCAATACGGGTTAGAAACGTATCATGGATTTCCAATCCGACAGATGGTGTTCGGTCATACCATGTTTTTTATGTAAACAAACTTAACGCTTATCAGATTAGATGTAGTTTTTTGTATAATGATTAGAACTGAACCGATTGTTTTTTGCAATGCAATTGGTATATAAATAAGATCCATAACCATTATTAATGTCAGTATGAAATTGGTCTAAAACGAGTACGCATAATGTCGGTTATAACGTTTTATGATTTTAAAATAAATGATTAATTAAGTTTTAGTTTGTCGTAATTGATTCTTCGACTCGGGACACGAACATAATTTTGGTCCGTCGAGCCGGATACTTCATCGGTTGATCTTACAATTCAACCATCTTGATCCAGTATTCAAAGTCGTGAGAAGCAGTGCCGTTGAGTCAAGGGACGACAAGCGAATTTTCAACTTCAAGCATCATGGACGTTTATCTCAACAAGAGACGAATCATTAAGGGTCGAGTTACAAGACTCGAAGCCGTGGCCAATTCTCATAATAATACACCATTGACCTCTGTCGCATCGGCGTTGTATAAGGAAAAGGCAGATGTTTTCACTCAGGAACTAGAAGCAGTACAAGATAACATCATGGCAATATGCAAACCAGAGGAATTTGATATACATGAAGGAGAGTATCACGCGCATTGAAACACTGGTCATACTCTTTACTACGATCAAGAACAAGGTTCCAGTAATTCAACCAACAGCGGATATCAAATTACCCAAGTTGGAGTTACCGGTGTTTGGAGGTAGCTATGTAGAGTGGTTCCCGTTCCATGACCTTTTCTCAGCTACAGTTCACAACAATACGACATTATCTGGAGCTCAGAAATTCCAGTATTTAAAATCATCACTACGAGATGAGGCGGCAACGTTAATACAATCAATTCCAGTCACGGATGGAAATTATGAAGAAGCTTGGGATATCTTACTTAACCGTTTTAACAATACAAGAGAGATGATCAATGCGCACATCAAACGCTTGTTCAATCAACCGATCGTCAAAGATGAATCGTCATCAGCCTTAAGATGTCTAATCGATACAACAGCCGAGTGCATTCGATCGCTTAAGGTATTGAACGAGCCAGTAGAACATTGGGACGCAATATTACTGCATATCGTTGGGGAGAAACTCGACCAAGAATCTCGTCGTCATTGGGAGCTGTCCTTGAAGGGTGTAACAAGACCAACGTATGAGGAGCTAACAACATTCTTACAACAACGAGCAAGAGCACTGGCAGCGGCACAAGCTGGAAGTACCGCTTTTAGACTGAAGATATCAATAATGCCGAAGAGAAGTACAATGTCACATCATGGGTCCCTACGAGAGAGCTCTTGTTTCATTTGCGCAGAATCACATTATATATATAATTGTCCGTCCCTGTTGAAGGCAACGATTGAAGATCGCTGCAATATGATTAAGAAGCAGGCGCTTTGCTTTAACTGTCTAAAAAAGGATCATTCAAGTGGCAACTGCAAGGCAGGAAGTTGCCGGAAGTGTAATGCAAGGCATAATACACTTTTGCATCGAGAATCACAAGAAAGGCATCCAGCAACAAGGGCCAAGGTGCAGACAGAAGTAAATTCCCATCTATCCCGGAAATTCTTGGGCATCCCGCAAGTGATCTTGCCGACAGCAGTTGTCCAAGTCGAAGGTTCAAATGGACATATCTGGTCAGGACGAGCATTGCTGGATTCTGGTTCACAAGCGAGCTTCATTTCCGAGCAATTTATTCAGAAGTTACAACTTAGACGAACGTATCAGAACGCAAGCATTGGAGGAATTGGAGCCACGGGAATTGGACATTCACGCGGTGGCACGACCTTGAACATACGCTCTAAGATGGATTTAAACTTTAACGTCAGAATCCAAGCCTTAATTCTTAATCAAGTTACGGAGAAATTGCCAAATCACGCTTTCAACCCACAAAATTGGCCGCATATTAAAGGCTTACAACTCGCCGATCCGAAGTGGCATGTACCCGGAACCATCGATATATTGTTGGGAGCCGACGTTTACCTAGATGTTATACAAAATGGCAAACTTGAAGGGAAAATTGGAACGCCCGGGGCCTTCAACACTGTTTTTGGCTGGGTGATGGCAGGACAATTGGGAAATCAAGCATCAAATACGATCACGTCGCAGATTCAAGTAAACCAGTGCAACTTGGAACAACAAATCTCCAAATTCTGGGAATTAGAAGAAATCGCACCAAGAAGGATATTAACGGCTATGGAAAAACAATGCGAACTAATCTTTCAAGAAACGCATCATCGAGACTCCTGGGGAAAATATATCGTAAAACTACCAATCAAAAATAACACACCGAAACTTGAAGCGTCAAGATCAATTGCGCTGAGAAGATTCCTCTACCTAGAACGCCGTCTTCAAACTAATCCGACACTGTATGACGATTACAGAACATTTATGAACGAGTACACGTCTCTAAACCATATGGAGCTCATACCAGCCGAAAGAATTGATGAAAAGGACGCTTACTATTTACCACACCACGCGGTGTTTAAAGAATCCAGCACTACAACCAAACTCCGCATTGTATTTGATGCATCGGCAAAGACATCAACCGGAATTTCGTTAAACGATGTTCTACTGATTGGTCCAAAACTACAAGATGACCTCGTGAATCTGTTAATACGCTTCAGAAGTCACGCCATTGCTATAACTGCAGATATAGAAAAAATGTATCGTCAAATTATAAGAAGTCCTGAAGACTCAAATTATCAACGTATCCTCTGGAGAGCCCACAAGCAAGAACCAATTCGAGATTATAGGTTGCTTACAGTGACCTATGGAACGGCTGCTGCACCCTATCTGGCTACTAAAGTCCTTCAACAGTTATCACGAGATGTCAGACCTATTTACCCATTGGCATCGAAGGTGTTGGCAGAAGACTTTTACATGGACGATGTCTTATCTGGAGCTGATGATATCACCACAGCATTAAAATTACAAGATGAATTGAATCAGGCCACACGCACAGGCGGATTTAATTTACGAAAATGGGCGTCCAATGAGCCAGCCTTGTTGGAATCCTTGCCGTCGGAACTACGAGAGATACCCTTGCCACTAAAGACAGAAAACGCTAACGCAATACAAACATTAGGCTTGCAATGGACACCCGCCACAGACAAGTTATCCTATTCTGTAAAGGTATCAACGACAAGAGCCATTGTTACAAAACGTACTATTCTCTCCGACACGGCTAAGGTATTCGACCCGTTGGGTTTGGTATCACCAGTCATAATCCGAGCGAAAATCCTGTTACAAGAGATGTGGCAAAGCAAACTTAGTTGGGATCAAGAATTGCCGTCGGGATTAGTAAATAAATGGCACGCGTTTCGAGAAGATCTAACGGGAATTGAAGAACTGAAAATTAAACGTTATATCGGCCAACCTCATCTCAAGAAAGCTACATTACACGGATTCTGTGACGCATCCGAGAAGGCTTATGCAGCAGCTGTATATCTCAAGACCATAACCAACTCTGGGAACATTAGTATCCAACTTGTAGCCGCCAAAACCAAGGTAGCGCCACTGAAGCAGACGACATTACCAAGATTGGAACTTTGCGCCACGGTGCTACTTGTACGATTAATCGCACTAGTACAAGAGTCACTTAAGATTACCATACCCGAAGTGCATTGTTGGAGTGACAGTAAAATCGTACTGGCTTGGTTGGCTTCACCACCTCAACGCTGGAAAACCTTCGTAGCGAATCGCGTCTCCGAAGTGCAAGACGTTCAACCAGCTATAGAATGGCATCATGTACCGGGCGACTGCAATCCAGCTGATTGCGCTTCTCGTGGAATAGATGTTGAAGAATTACGCGGACATCCGTTATGGTGGCACGGACCTAGCTGGTAGAATAATAGCGCTACGTATGACCAAGACTCATTGAGTGAGGAACCACGTGAATGCAACACAGAAGAAAAAAAAGTATTGATGGTCATATCGCATTGCAACATTGACAAGACGCCACTCCTGAACTATTCGTCGTTAACCACTCTAATACATGTCACCGCTTACGTGCAACGATTTATACGTAACGCTAGAATCGCCAAGACTTTACGAGAAACCGGAGAATTGACTAAGCAGGAAATTGATTTGGCGTTAAATCACTGGATACGGAGCGCGCAACTGGAAGCTTTTACGTACACCACTTGAAGGCGTTGAAACCAATAATGTCCAAAAGCAAATTATTATCATTAACACCCTTCCTCGACAAAAACGGCATTCTACGAGTTGGAGGACGAATTCGTCACTCGAAGTTACCAACAGACCAAATACATCCAGTAATTCTTCCGCGAAAAAGCAAGCTGACCGAACTTATCATTTTGCAAGAACACTATAAAACACTACATGGAGGTCCGCAACTAATGATGGCGTCACTACAACCGAAATATTGGATTTTGGGACTTCGAGAGGCAATACGGTTCCACGTCAGACGTTGTATACGATGTGTTCGACAAAAAGCAACGACAATCAATCAACTTATGGGAAATCTACCAAGTAGCCGAGTAACTCCGGCTAGAGCCTTTTTACGGTGCGGAGTCGATTACGCTGGACCATTCAATCTCAAGGTTATGAAGGGGCGCGGATGCAAGTCATTCAAGGGTTACATTTCCGTATTTGCTTGCTTTACAACAAGAGCGCTACACTTGGAACTGGTTAGCGACTTATCTGCTGACGCTTTTTTAGCGGCCTTAAAACGTTTTGTAGCGCGCAGAGGAAAATGCGTAGACATGTATAGCGACTGCGGCTCCAACTTTGTAGGAGCAAACCGGGAAATGAAGGATTTTCTGAAAACTATAACTAGTAACACTCATAATCCGACGATAGCAAGATGGATGAGCGATGAAGGTATCAATTGGAAGTTCAATCCACCATCGGCACCGCATTTCGGGGGATTGTGGGAAGCCGGGGTCAAGTCGGTGAAATACCACCTGAAGCGAGTCATCGGAGAAACTAGATTAACATATGAAGAGATGCAGACGCTACTTTGCCAGATAGAAGCCTGTCTTAACTCAAGACCTCTGACACCCATGACATCCGATCCAGCTGATCATTCCGCCTCAACCCCTGGACATTTTCTGATTGGGGAAGCCTTGACAGCCATTCCGGAACCAGATCTGACTGCAACGAAGGTCAACCGACTGTCAAGATGGCAGTTGAGTCAGCAACTACTACAGCACTTTTGGAGACGTTGGCAATCAGAATATCTATCTCGACTACAACAAAGACCAAAATGGACCAAACCAACGAAGAATATAAAAATAGGAGATCTAGTCTTGATAAAGGAAGAATTGCCACCTACGAAATGGAAAATGGCTCGAGTCACTCAATTACAACCCGGAGAAGATGAATTGGTCAGAGTGGTCACCGTTAAAACAGCAGACAATGAACTAAAACGACCAGTCGTAAAGCTGTGTTTACTGCCATTGGACTCTTAACTCATTATTAAAATTTAATATTTTAAGGCGGCAAAATGTTCGGTCATACCATGTTTTTTATGTAAACAAACTTAACGCTTATCAGATTAGATGTCGTTTTTTGTATAATGATTAGAACTGAACCGAGTGTTTTTTGCAATGCAATTGGTATATAAATAAGATCCATAACCATTATTAATGTCAGTATGAAATTGGTCTAAAACGAGTACGCATAATGTCGGTTATAACGTTTTATGATTTTAAAATAAATGATTAATTAAGTTTTAGTTTGTCGTAATTTATTCTTCGACTCGGGACACGAACAGATGGTTCACTCGATCGACTCCCAAATTATCCCAATTGATTGATTTATACCCTCATCAGACGACGCGTAATTACCCGGTTTACATAGGTTAAATCTAACTAAACGGGCTAATTACGCCTCGTCTGAAGTATGCTTTTGCATCATGTATTTATCAATATTTTTGAAACCTTTTTGGGATTGTTCGTCTGATAGAATATATAGATGATACGCTGTTTTATTGCTTCCAATCTGACCACCCTAGCTAACGCGAAGATTCAGGACTCGAGTTAATTTTGTCTAAAGCTAGTTTGCACACCGACTCAAAATTGATTTGATATCTCGCTACGCGTACTCGTTGAAATATTAAAATATTGAACGAACAATCGTTTAAATAAGTAAAATAGGAAAATAACCGAAAAGTTTAATGTTAAAATAGTTTACCTGGGACCCTATTCTATAAGCTTTTTTGACCGTTAAGTTTACGGTTCTTGAAAACTTTACGGTGGACGAAATCCGTTTACTCGAAATACTTATTCTGTAACTTTTCCGCCGAAAACTTTACGGAAACGGTACCCGTTAACTTTTCGGCCGATAGATGGCAGTCGTTAACTACTTTTCAGTCGGGAAAACTGAATTTTGGCGGGAAATTGAGTTATAATAAAATTAATAGTATTAATTATGATGCTATGGAGGTTGAAAATATTCCAAGCCCCGCTAAATCATCGCTAAGCCGGAAAAAAGCAAGATCTTTGGTAATCGATATCAGCTTAATTTTTGAATGAATTTTCCATCAATATTATTATGTATTTAAGGACTCGTACTCGCCGTATAGAACCGTGAAAACCGAATCTATTGGAATACAGTCGGTTTTGCACCCACCAAGAACTTCCAGAGGTATTCAAGTATACGTTGCGATACCCTCAAAAAATGATTCAACTGAAACTACAAATAGATAATCAAACAAAAATAAGAAAAAATAAAATTTGCAACATAATTTAACAACTGTTATCTTTACACATTCTAGGTTGCCAGGCTTTTCCTCAGGGCCATGATAAAGGCACCCAAACGATTGATGAATATGATGCGCTTGTGAATGAATTTATAGTATCTCGTACGGAAGATGTGCATGATTACGAAGAAATAAATGATGGTTTTGATGGTAGCGGGGAAATTAGAGATCCGTTGGATACAAGTTTTAATCCTTCATCGCTAGGAGAAGATGATGTTTTTGAGTATAGAAATATTAAATTAAATCCTAAAATGTTGGTAGTTTTTAAAAAAATATTAGTTTCAAGGTCAAGAATGGATCATGGCTCACCTGATGATCGCAAGTTCATCGTCTTTAAAGCAGCCTTGCTACAACTTTTTGTTTTTTGTACATAATGCTTAGCTAAATGTACAGCCATCACGTCGGTTTCTGGCATGATGATTACGGTACACTCTAGTTGTCCCAACAACCACTCCAATATATGGCGTAGCCAACCATTACTTGGTTGCTAACCCGCAGGCAACATAATAGTTGCGTCTGCAATGTTATTTGCGGGACTAAATCCAGATGTTTCGTTTTGCAAACATTGCAACATTCGACTTGCGAACATAGAGATCGGGGTTTCTATCTTTATTCATAACATAAAATTTTCGAGGAAAGTCTATGATAAATCCAATGTAATCGCGAATAATTTTCTGATTATTTTTTATGATTTACTGATAGTTGTGGATTATTTCGTCCAAACCCCGATCTCTATGCGAACATTTGACCGTATGCAGAAGGCTTATCTTTTCCGCGCTATAGTAAGAACTGACAAGAGTATGAAATTCGAGTTATAATAAATATACTAAAATTTGTGATATTTTACGCTTAGGTTTGGAAAAATAATCAAGAAACATTACTTCGATCGTTAAAAGGCCAAGATTTAATTTTGGGTGCAGATGGTCGAGGATTTTGCGCAAAATATGGCATTTATGCTTTATGGAAAATAAAATCAAAAAAGGTATCCTCCTAGTTTTGCTACAAGTACGTATATAATAAACTACACAAATAATAGTAATAATATTGTAATATAAATACAAATAATTGCAGAGTAATCAAGTCAAAAATAGTGTAGCGATGGAATTAAGAGGGTTGTAAACGTTTATTGGAATTCCTCAAAAATCAAGGAATGAAAATCAATTACATGATGACTGACAGACACAAGCAAATCAGATGCTATTTGCGAACCCACCATAAGGATATAGTACACCTTTGTGATGTTCGGCATTTGGTAAAATGTAAGTATAGAGCCAAGTTTAATTTGAAAATTAAATGCTTTGGCTAAGTACTTTGAATTAATTTGCCTTAAGCTGTGAAAAGCAAAATAGCGGCTGCGTGCGGAAAAAAGAAAAGCATGGAGATTTTACTCACTTGGAGTAAAAGTATCCAAAACCATCTGTATTGGATAGGTAATTCTAGCGGAGCAGTGAGCGAAATTATGCAAGCTAAATGGTGCTCTATGTTGCGGCATGTTGTAAACCTACACACTGGTCACGAACCATCAATTGAGGCATGCGAACATAAAGAGCTGGTTGGAGAGAGGCCCAGGAAATGGATGAAGAAGACAACAGAGGTATACGTCACTCTCAAAAATTATCAATAATCGTATTAAAGATGTTGGCCAATTGGCGTGGGTGTGCCAAACTTCCTCGGTTGAAGCTTTTAATGCGGTTGTGATCCAATTTGCACCGAAACATACGCATTATTCTTTTCTTGGCATAAAAGCTCAGTAGGTGAAAATAAAGCCTAATAAACTTAATAAATACAATAACAAAACCATAGTTTTAGACTTGCATTAGCGGCTCTTCATTATAATGAAAATTCTACAAAAATGCAAGCTTCAACCAGAAATGGTAAACGTAGGTGGAATATATTTTTCCCCAAATTTAAAGCGGGTGAATATTCCGTTCGACCTATCATGATGGCATCTACTTACAGTACATAATATATATTCAATTGATTCATTAGATAGAAATACAATAATGGTTTAAAATTATATTTCAGAATACGTTGAAGACTTGATGGAAATGGTCACCATATTCGCAAATGTGGAAACCTATGAAAAAGGGAACGAGCTATCGATGATAGAATTGGGAGGAACACCAGAGCCTTTAGCTTCTAGATATGACAAGCCAAACAAAGATGAAGCTGTCTTATGAGCAGTCTAAATGGTTTCATAAATCATAAGCACAAAATTAGCTAAGAATGGTAATAAAAATTTATAAAAAAACGAAATCAAATTTATTTATCTCTGTTGTTTTCTGGCAACCAGCCTGCCTCGGTATTCGACCCGTATTTTTAGAATCATACAGCTTTGAATCTACTAAAAAATGATTGCCCATAACACGCTAGATTAACTCAAAAGGATTTATTAAAATAAAAGCGAGTACAGTTCAAATTGAACTTTCTTTGCCATTCCTAACGCCTGCGTTGTCTTCTGGCTAGCATAGGTCGGAAACCACAGTACTCGTCCGATGGGAACGCGGCTCTAATTTTAACTACAACACAGCTAGGAATTGGTAATCTGCTCCCAGGTATAAACCAATAAATAAACCGGATAAATCTACGGTAAGCCAGGTATCTATAGGTTCTGTAAATATGTTAGAATAGTTAACATAAGCTTCTGATTTAAGGTGTTAGCTGAAAAATTATGTACTTTCTCATGTATCAAACCTTGCAGAGGCTCGTTAACTTGTCTCCAACCATTCGGATTAACGAATTCTATATAACTTAGTTGTAACTGGGGTTGATGGGTACACGTACCGTGAAATTCTTCATGCAGCGTTATACATGTTCCATTGTGAATTTCACCATCGACTTGTTCATATTCCCGGCAGCAAACCCTCTCCGCGTTGGTGTCCATACTCTGGCAAAAACCGCAAGTACACCAGTGGGTGTTTTCTAGTCTATTAAACTCGACTTGTGTAGCTGGTGCCTCGTTTTCTACCTCATTGTCCTCACTTTCAGACGCCAGTGGCTCAAATTGGTAGAGCTGTATACAATTACCATGAGGCTGGTGGCCAAGACCTAATCCATTGCCCATAGCTTCCTCATCATCCGAGCTTTCCAAGGCACTAAATTCATTTTCAGACTCTTCTGACAAGTCCGAATAGTAAATAACCATTCCCTCGCAGTAATATTCAAAAAGGCGAAAACTTCATACTTGATTAAAACTATTAATTTCTTAATTATTTAAATACGGTTTTTTAAAAAAATATGAGATGATATTTGGTTAATCCCAAGCTTGGATTTTCAGCAGAAAAACAAGACTTTTCATCTTAGCTGTCGGTAACCCTTTAAGCGAATTCACGGAACGAATCGCGTCTCTCCGACAGACACGCGGAGGAGCTGTTGATGGACTAAATGAAACTTATAGTTGTCAGCGGCGCAGATCCTGTGGGGGCTATGGAGGCCCGGGCCCCCTGTAAACATTCTGAGGGGGCAGAGCCCCCCTTGGAATCTGGCATATTTTATGGGGGCCGGCGTCACCGATCTTGTGGGGGACCGCCCCTTCCCCCCCTAGAAAAATTCTGAGGGGGCAGAGCCCCTTGGGAATCTGGCTTATTTTATGGGGGCCGTGGGCTCAACTTGAACGTTTTATATATAATATATCGAAAAAATCTTCGTCTCTTCTTTTATCCACCCTCTTCCACGTTATCACAGGTTCTTAGTAAACTATAAGAGAATAAGATGGTGAAGCCTATAGAAGTAGCTAGACCCATGAAATTGTAATAAAGGCTGAAAAGAAAGATGCTATAACAGTGGCGGTTTGTACATGAATAAACGCCCTTTTAACAATTTGAATGGCGTTTCGAGATTAATTTAAACACGAAGTTTCGGAAATATCTCAAGCCGAGCGTTTTTTATGTGATAATCTGGAAAAGACGTACATTCGAATATCCCCGCTTGTGAACAAACTCGCGGTCATTGCAAACTCAAATCAAGTTTTTCAAATCAAGTTTTTCAAATCACGTTTTTCATTTCTGACATACTCGAACCCAACACATATAAGCTCCCTTATTATCTCGTTCGCGACGACTTGTTCGATTTTTTTGAGTATTCACTACTGACAGACTAGAACCGGAACATTCATAAGCTACCTTTGTATCTCGTTCGCGACGACCCCTTGTTAACGACGTCTTGTTTTCTGTATTACATATCTATGAAGATATAAGATATTTCTCTTCACTATGACTAAGAACCTATGGTAACGCGGAACAGCGTCCGGTATTCGAACCCAAAAGCTATGCGGACACGAGCGCTACGCGGTCTCTATGAGTGAGAATACTTAGAGAAAAAGCATATTATATACAAGATAAATATTTTAAATTTGTATCGGACATCACGTCGTGACGTCTAGTGGGTAAGAGACGTCTTCTTGCACGACGCCAACGCCGATACCAGCGCCGCAGTGAATACAAGTTGGGAAACCAAAATATAACCTCCCCGACCCCGACGTTAAGGTAATCTAACCTAACCCTACCTAAAATAAAAGATGAAAAGAAATGTAGAGTATTGGATGAGTAGAGGAAAGAGCGTGCATTTCAATCATTATTCTCTATTTTGCGGAGTATAAGTATTTTCCCTTAACCTCAAGGATACCGAGAATGCAAAAGAGTGTCATGCGTTACCCATAATTACATGCGGCAGGTCGTAGACTTCTTAATATACACACCAAATGAAATGTCTTGCGTTACCCATAATTATATGCGGCATGGCGTAGATTTCTTAATAGACACACCAAATGAAATTTATTTTCTAAATAAATATGTAAAATACATGTTCTTATAATATAAATTAACACTAGAGCATAGGCTGTACTGTGTGATTATCTTTGAGATAATCCACTGATTTGATAAAGACGCAGGATTTAGTCTGGGATGGCAAGGAAGACAAGTCTTAAAACGACGAAGATTTGGTAGCAAGTTCCTCTTAGACAAACCAAGAAATATTGTAGACTTAATGTTCCATTTACAACCCATTTTCGGTAGATGATTGGCAATTACTTCCGGTACAGTTTTCGTCTAAAATTCTTGTTTTGACGTGCTAATAGAGGACCATTACTGATATTTTCATCATGCAAGTGATCCCAGTCAAAGGATTGAGCTGGACGAGAGGTTATTTTACAAACCGGCTGACAAGACGTTAGTCTGGGATGGCAAGGGAGACTAGGAAAGAAAACGACGAAGATATGGTAGCAAATTCCTCTTGGACAAACCAAGAAATGTTCTAGACTGAATGTTCCATTTAAACCCATTGTCGATAGATGATTGGCAATTACTTCCGGTACAGTTCTCGTCTGAAATTGAGGTTTTTATGTGCTAATAGAGGACCATTACTGATATTTTCATCATACGAGAGATCCCAGTCATTGGAAGAATCCAAGGATGGAGCTGGTCGAGAGGTTATTTTCCAAACCGGCTGACAAGACGTTAGTTTCTACTCCTACGATAAAAAAATATCTTAAAGACTGAAAGTAGACTAATTTCCATACCTCTAATATTTAAACTTGAATAGATCCTTTTATGTTTAGAATAACGAGGCCGTATGAAGAATTGTTGAGCTTTTACTGACTGTAAGAATCTCATATGTCGAGTCCGAAAACACTCACTGCTTGCATGTTTCAATTCTTCGTAGCCAGGCCGTCTCTTTCTGGTGATAAATGAAAGCCGTGTCGCTGCTCTGTTGACTTCAAATGGTGATGACATTCTGCTCTGGTTGATTTTCTCACTTAAGTCACTATAGCTCTCTTTCGTCTGGTCTCGTCTCGCCTCGTCTCGTCTCGTCTCGTCTCGTCTCGTCTCGCCTCGCCTCGACTCGTCTCGTCTCGCCTCGCCTCGCCTCGACTCGTCTCGTCTCGTCTCGTCTCGTCTCGTCTCGTCTCGTCTCGTGCTAACGAAGTTCACTCTACACGGCTTCTTTTGATTATGAAAATAATCGGAAATGTTTCTTGGTTTTATAGTGGAGAAATCTGAAGCCTATTTTTTTTCTAACATCAGATAACCATTTTTTATTCAAAACTGTTGTTTTTTTAAACATGGGAAACCTACTGTACTTCTGTCCAAGGGGAGTTTTCACGACTATAATTTTTCTTAAGAGGTTTAACATTTTGTATCAATCCGCCTCAGCTTTAAATCTTATGTCGTTTCTATCTTGGATGCCCGTGTAAACGTACCTTTATTTAGATTCTTCATTCCACCCCAAGTTTGCAGCAAGCCTTAGCCTATACTGCCCGTTATACCTTTGCTTTTTGGACTAAATGATATATGGAAAACAGCTTAGCGCGTGTTGCCAACTCAAGCTGGTATTAAACGGTCACATTTCATTAAATTTTTAGGAAATTTCTTAAATATCTTCTAAACTATCTCGAATTTTTAATTGATTTTTCAGCTTCTTTATTAATAAGATTCAGTTTAACAATATTATTATATTAAATTAAAATTTAAATGCATTATACGCTTCAATTCACTAAAAGATATCGCGGCATAAGGCCAAAATAGTTAGGGCATGGAAAAGGGGTATATATAGCTTTCGCTAACCTTTATTCACCGAGCGAGTAACCGAGAAGAGTTGGGGAAACCCCCCCCCCCTTCTCAACGTCTAGACGTTTATGATAACCCTAGGCATTCGGTAACTGCACCACAAAGACCCGTAGAGGGAGGAGATGACTGGAGTGGAAGGTTGATGTGGACTATATTAGTGAGGGACGCCTCGCTAATATGGCCCGCTGAGATCGGACACTAGAGGTTGGACCTTGGTGTGGGGATGGTCGGAGGTGATTATAACAGTGGGAGACGTCCCATTGCGTATAATCGCTTTCAACTGTCCAGCATCGAGGTTTGACCGTAAAGTGGATGGTGGAATGCGATAATATACATTTGGAGACGTCCTATTGTATATAATTGCACGACACTTGAAACTCAATGCGGCAGCCACGCTTAAAGGAGGTAATTCCCGTTAAACGGAATTGAACGATAAGCTGGCATGATTACGTCTCTAGACTTTTGGCTCGTGATTTCCGTTTACGCAGGATATCCGCTTACGCCGGAAGTGACACACACACAGACACACAGACAGACACGATCAACTTAAGTTCAGTCGGGGAGGTAAAAATACCTAGACCCCACTAGGGTTGAAACTAGCTAAAAATCCCTTATATCTTCTGAGATGTACAATACAGAAAACAAGTCGTCGTTAATAAGGTGACCAACGAGATAAAAAGGTAGCTTACGGATGTTTCGGTTCTAGTCTGTCGGTAATGAAAACTCGAAAACAACAAACAAGTGGTCGCGAACGAGATAATAAGGGAGCTTAGGCGTGTTGGGTTCTAGTATGTCAGTAATGAAAATCATGACTTGAAAAACATGGTGTGAAAAAGAATGGTGTGAAAAAGCATGGTTTGAGTTTGCAATGACTGCGAGATATTCGAATGTACGTCTTTTTCAGTATATCGCGTAAACAACGTTCACGATCGTGTTGTCGGCTGGATGAATTTCCGCAACTTCCTGATAAAAGGAATTTCGAGACGCCATTCAGATTGTTTAAAGAGCGTTTATGCATGCTTAACTTTTCCAAACTCAAAAAGCTGGGGCCCGGCCCCCCCCCCCTGGGAAAAATAGCTATCGGCGCCCCTGACAGTTGTTTACAATATCGGCTGCGCAGATAGAAACGTTGTTCATCCACGAGTTCAATGGTCTCTTCTCGTTCTTCAAGTAGTCAGTCCCGTCACGATCAGCAGCGATAAACCGACCAGGATCCAAACGAGGCTCGATAGTCCTTGGAACCACAGCGTCTCGGAATTTTCAATTCGCGTATCTGAACCAACGCTGGACAAGATGATGTCAGAATTAATGCGGATAATTGGAAACACGTGTACCTCAAGCAGGTCATCTGGGAGAATGTGAAGAAATAAACTCGCAGTGTCGATAACCTGTAACGAACGCTAGGCTAATTAGATCCGCGAATAGTATATTTTAGTATTAACTCGGTCACTATAGGGACAGCGTCGGTTTTGTCGTTCTCTTTCGCCACTTGAAAATATATCTCTCGGGAGATTTATTTATTAATCAGCTTCGCGACACGAATCGCGTCTCTCGTACAAACATATCTGCGCGCTGCGAACTCCATTTTTCAGTTCGTCCTTAGATGAACTATAGTCGCACCAACGAAAGAAGAGCCCTGAGAAAAACGTCCGAAATGGTGTCGCCACCATCGACCCCATACTTATTAATCAACTTGTTTTTCTCTTGCGATGTCTGTCTGCAATATCGTCTGCTATCGAGATTGAGTGGATAAGTTCGGTGTTATAGAACGTCGGCTTTTTGCAGTGTATATGCTGTTATATTTTGTTTAATGCGATCAAATATTCTGTATAATTCTTAACATAACGAAACAACATTAGAAAGTACACCAGTACTAGTTTTTTGTTTATTACGATTAACCTCTGAATTTAAAAACAATGAATATTTAAGGAAAGACACCATTAGTGAAAAACATAAATATAATCAAAAATTAATGTAATTGTCTTAGAATTCAAGCACTCTTTGCCCGTTTAGTTCGAATATTCATCGGAGTCTTCGCTGTCATCTTGCATGTTGATAATAAGAGGTTCAATCGCGGTTTCTATGATGGGATCTTTTTCCCAGTACTCTTCAAGTACCTTTTCCACATGCATAATCGCGTTGATCCAGTTTTCATAGAGTTCCGCTTTGAGTGAAGTTTTGTCATAGGGAATGTGGTGGTCGTCGAGCCATTTCTGCATGTCGCCTTTACGAGTTGCTGTGGTAGGTGCTTTGTCTACAATAACCGAGTGATATGACGCGTTGTCAATGAAGATGGTGGCATTTTCAATGTTAGGAAGAAGTTGTTTTATAAACCACTCTTTGAAGCATTTGGCATTCATGTCGGCATGATAGTCTGCAAGGCCCGATTTAGATGATTCATTCTTCACAAAACGATTCGAGGAACCCGCGTGAAGTACAATAAGTCTCTTTCCTTTACCAGAAGGGACTTTCGGACCAGATATATCGTCCGACTGCCAACATTGCGATACCGTATGGTTTTCATTCACCCACGTCTCGTCAATAAAAATAACGTTGTCCTTCAAATCAATAACTTTTACAGTTTTTAGAAATTGCCGACGGTGAGCCACGACGTCAGTTCTTTCCATAAGATCCTTGCGACTATCGACCTTTTTATACTCGAAACCAAGTTGATTTTTAAGTACTTGTCGTAATGATTCACGACCACCGCTGAAAATGGCTTCTTGCGTCACATCGTCGACTTGTCGAAGGGATTCCAGTAATTTCTCTACAGTGGGGAGCTCTTTGTCTAAGTGGAATTGATGTACTCGACGTCTAATGGCTTCAAGCTGAAAGCTATCTAACTCAGTTACTGGGGATGAACGGCTTCTAGACTTCCCGGGACCCTGGGCAACCTCGGCGTATGACTTTCCTATCTGTTTGGCATCTTTCACTTCCTTCTGAATCATTTTAACCTTTGTACAACTTACACCAGTTGCTTCTGCCGTGCGAACTTGAAGCTGTTCAACCGGATGCAAGACACGTTTTTCGTTGCGCCCTCTTTCAAAATAACTGGCCACATTAGATATAATTATTCGTGCCCTGCGGTGGTTAGATGAGCCTCTACTACATTTCGGCATGGTTAACTATGAGCTGCACACTCCCATTGATTAATACCATGCGCGATAAAATTGTCAAACGTTTTAAATATTTATTATAGATAAAATAGTCAATTTAAACAAGAAAAGTGCTCTTAATTAAAATGTGCAATTCTTTCCGCTTAACTAAAAAACAAACGAAACCACGGGTAATTGAATATTTTTTAAATTGAATATTTTATCTAAAATAAATATTTAAAACGTTTGACAATTTTATCGCGCATGGTATTAATCAATTGGAGTGTGCAGCCCATAGTTAACCATATTACAAACGCGCGCGCTAAATTTTGGCTTAGCATTAAACAGGCGTTGCGAGTTAAATAAATTTATTTAAGTGAATTAATGTATTTTTAATTAAGGAAAACATCGTTTGGACCAGTTTTTGTTTGTACAAATGATATCTATGGTTACTCTGGGGTCACAAGGTCTAAACGGCACCTATTGGTCGGATGGCTTACTCGGAAATTGAAACAAGGGACTCCATGCTTTTTTTTAGGCGACAACGAAGTCCGATCTTTAAAACCTTTTCTATCATATTTAGGAGATGCTTAAAAATAAGAGTTGATATTTTTCGTTGGTTTTCGATAACGTAGATTCAGAAAAACGTAAAATCAAAAAAGTGATATATCAGTTTTCATTTACCCTTTAATTATAGGGTTTTTCCTCGAGGTGGCGTATGGCTTCAAATTTCTATCTCTCTCCTGTAAAGTGCTGAACACAAAGGGCTCTATGGTGAACTGAAACTTACGGGTGAAGAATTAATAGGCTTAAGATTTAATTAATAATATAGATTTCTCTCCATAACCATGTCGGTCACTTACGCAATATATCAGTGTTATTAAAATGATGTCGAGTTTTACATTATCGATACCGACCGTGTTCGGTTTTCATTTAATTAATAATTTAGATTTCTCTCCATAACCATGTCGGTCACTAACGCAATATATCAGTGTTAATAAAATTATTTTGAGTTTTACATTATACTTAACATTAAATAACGTTTCAATGGAAATTCGTCTGAATTTATAAACAAAACTGTTTCTTATAATATGATTACAATATTTTTAAACATACTTAGTTTTAAACATTTAATAAAATCTTTAAAATTGAGTTAAGTTTAAATTTAAGGGAAATGGGTAATCGAGTTCATTTAGTGGATGGACACCTTTCTACATATAATATTATCAGTGAACGACATAATCTGTGCTAATTAAACAATGATCTCCAACTCTAGCAACGAGTAATTCCTAGTTTCAAAACTTAAATATTGAAAAAAAGGAACGAAATATTTATATTTCGTTTTGGTTAGAAACTGAAGAAAAGGAATGTCCGTTATTTTAATCTCTGATCCAGTGGGATCTACCCATTCGACCGAATCGCAGTGGACCGAATCTCATTCGGCCGAAAAATTCTAGCTAATATATGAAAAATCTAGCCCAACGGCGGGTTTCGATTGAATGGGAATATTATCTCATTCGATTGAAAAAATATTTTTACTTTATATATGCAGCATTATTTTCTAAGCTGAAATAAATATGATATATTTCGATGGGGTTTTCGTCTCACCGTGGTCTAGTGATAAAGCGTCCGTCTGTCACGCAGAAAATCTTGGTTCGAGTCCTGGTCGGTAAAGATAAATTACCATAATATATAATTTAAACTTTGTTTGTAAACAAGCCACATTAAATCTTTAATAATATCTTACAGCTGCGCCATGGAGATATTCGTCTTTGGGAAAGCGTGAAATCTAGAGACGGGAACATTGCACTAGATTTACGATCATTGAAACCTTAGCGTCGTCTGTAAATATTTATAATTTATTTAATTTAAAATAATTTTTATTGTGATTTTTCTGAAATATATTTTATATAATTTTTAAAATTAAATTAGATTAGGTTAAGTATGGTTAGGTTAGGTTAGGTTTATAATTTGTTTAATTTAAAATAATTTTTATTATGGTTTTTCTGAAATATATTTTATATAATTTTTAAAATTAAATTAGATTAGGTTAAGTATGGTTAGGTTAGGTTTATAATTTGTTTAATTTAAAATAATTTTTATTATGGTTTTTCAGAAATATATTTTATATAATTTTTAAAATTAAATTAGATTAGGTTAAGTATGGTTAGGTAAGGTTTATAATTTGTTTAATTTAAAATAATTTTTATTATGGTTTTTCTGAAATATATTTTATATAATTTTTAAAATTAAATTAGATTAGGTTAAGTATGGTTAGGTTAGGTTTATAATTTGTTTAATATAAAATAATTTTTATTATGGTTTTTCTGAAATATATTTTTATTATGGTTTTTCTGAAATATATTTTATATAATTTTTAAAATTAAATTAGATTAGGTTAAGTATGGTTAGGTTAGGTTTATAATTTGTTTAATTTAAAATAATTTTTATTATGGTTTTTCTGAAATATATTTTATATAATTTTTAAAATTAAATTAGATTAGGTTAAGTATGGTTAGGTTAGGTTACAATTAGTTTCAATAATAACTCGTTCAATAATGCTATTATTTTATTGGTTTCTTTCGATTGAAACCAATTGTGATATTACATAGTTGGAATTTATATACTAAATATTTGGGAACAAATAGGTATTTTAAGGGTTATTGTTGAATATCTAAAAAAACAAATATTCGCAGAAAAATTGACCTACCCGAGAAAATGCATCGAAATAAAAATAGCACAATTTGGCTGGATCGGTCGAATGGGATTCGGTCGAATGGGAAAATTCGGTCGAACGCTATTCGGTCCAATGGGGCAGAGCCGATCCAGATTCCAATTGAGTGGGGAGAGACTTTAACATGTCTTCGTGTCAGCATTCGGCTTCGAAAGCATTCGACGCAGAAGGCGAAGATAGACAATGACAACCCAATAATCCACACACGAAACACTGGTACCAAGAAAGCGACACTCTGAGCGGACCAAGACATTGTCGCCGCCGAATCCTCCGTTGGATCGAATATTATTTTCCGAGAGGCGTACCTTTTGATTCGGTGTCCCGGCTCCATCTGTCGGGTTTCAATTAATCTCGCTGTTCTGAAAATGAATTATTTTGTTTACCTTCACCGATTTGAAAAAGATAACATTTTAATCTTCACGAAGGGCTTTGAACGTGTGGTTTCGAGTATAGTCGAGACGGGTGAAGGGCATATCCTTACTGATAGTCGATGTTTTCCTTGGTGGCTGTAGGAAGCCGCTTATTGTATTGCATGTACGCGAATTGTCCGGCGTATCTCTTCTTTCCAATGTACTTTTTTCTCTTGGTTTCCTTCATTTTTTCGAAAATATCTTTCTCAAGAATCTTGAGGTTTTGTTCTTGGTCCATAATTACTCCATTTCCGCTAATTATGATTCTGTTTGCTTGTTCATCGTATATTCTATCAACGAATCGCTTCTTCATCTTTTGGACATCCTTGTACCTAGGATCATCCTCCTGTTCGTTAAAACGGAATGAAACGCTTAATAATCGGTATGAAAAATTATTATTCGATTTTTCTGAAAGTGACATTATCTTTAGGGGAAAAGGATCGGTACGTGGTCTCCATATTAGACATAACAACTCTGGCTTGGTTAACAAATCCTCCAATGAATCGAAGGAAGGGTTGCAGTTTTGTAAAAGATCGCTCTTCATACCGGTGGTCCAAAATTGAATCAGAAAAATGACTCCCAGCAGCCACCACGAACGAAGGTGCCTTCCCGGTCCGGATCTAACCACTCCCGCGACACCTGCCAATGAGAAACAGTAGTGAAATTCACTTCGTTACAATTGTACCCAACGATAGACGGGTTTTGGGTAATTTTCTTTTAATTCGACGGATTTCTTGGATGGTTACGGAAATATCTTTATTGGCACCTTCGGTAGGTATCTTAATTGGTACATCTCTTTAGAGATATCTCTGGGTTTCGAGTCCTGCTTTGGGAAAGCTCGGTTTTTCAGTTCAGCCGTAAACCGAAATGATACGTACAGTTGTTAAAGTTATCGGCGGCGTAGATAAAAACGCTATTCATCCACGAGTTCAACGGGTTCCCTCGGCGGTTCTTTTCGTTCTTGTAGCTCAAATACGTAGCCAATCCCGACACGACCAGCAGCGAGAAACCGACCAGAGTCCAAACCGAACTTGGTAAACCCTGGAACGACAGCTCCTCGGAAGTTACCCTTCGCGCGTCCGCAGGAATAGTCAACACGATGGCGAAAGAATTGTAGTAGGTAATAGTAGGGATGTGTGTCAGAAGTGGTGATCTTGACCCAAGGCTATAAAACATGGCCGCCGTATCGATAATCTGTAATAATGATGGATAGAAAAATTAAATCCGCAAATCATATTTTACCATATCTTTTCGCGCAAGTAAATCATGCTTTAAGTTTACAACAAAGCATATTGGTATGTGGCTCTGAATGTTTTGTTGTCAAAGCTTTCGCCGAGGAGATAGGAAAAAACTCTAAACAGGTGAGATACGTAATTCGAAATTGCCCTCTCCAGCGGTTGAGATTGGAACTAAGTAGGCGGTGCTAATATCGCACAGAATTTTCTTGACGTTTACGGGGCTGAAAATATATCGACGGAAAACGACTCTCCCCTCTCTCTCGCGAAACGAAGGAGCGTGTCTCGCCCGGTCGTCGCGATTTCAAGTATGATTTACTCTAGAAAGTATATACTGGGCCAGCCCGCTTTTCTGTAGAAATTTCGAAATACTCAGGGTGAATCCGTGGACTAAGAAAATCTGACTCACTTCAATGTCACCCGCAGTATATCGTCTTATAAACTTGAAGGATGGTTTACTTGTGGTTTTCGTTATAACCGGATTAAGAAACTTAACGATTATTATTGCAAACACTTCGGTAAGGTTCCAGTTGCGCAGTTCCCACAAGCTCATTTCGTTTTGCGCAGTTTTCCATTTACGCAGTTTCCCTTTGCGCTTTTTTCATATGCGGGTTATGTTAGGTTACGTTAGGTTAGTTAATCACTCAAAATAGCCTGTCCCTCTTGTGGACAGCTCGAATGGCAAACTGCGCATATGGGAAGATGCGCATATGGAAAACTGCTCGAATGGAAAACTGCGCAAATGGGAACCGCGCAAATGGAAAACTGCGCAAATGAAAATGCGCAAGCGGACGCAAACCATTGCAAACACTTCATATTTAATTTAATTTCAGAAGTTGAATGTTAAGGTTATATTTTAGTCTGGTGAAATCAGTCGGTTAATCGAATGAATCCAACAAGGTCCCGTTAGATTTAATCCAATTATCATTTTCAAAACCGTTTTCTGTGTTAAGCGGAATTTTTTTAAAGGGAGAATGCAACCTAATAACAAGAGGTTTTTTATCGATTCCTTATCGTTTAAAAAGGCCTAATCCACCAATAAAAGGTTTACAAAACAAATAATAAACTAGAAATAAATTTTAAACTTACCCGGAAAATAAGCTTAGCGGGATTCATGGAGATCCTGAATTGCCTCCGTGTAAGGTGTAGCGACCAATGAGCAAAAGCCCGTCGTTCACGTGAGATCTCCCCGAGACTTACGATCGCATTCGATTGGTCACTAGACCTTATACCCGAGGAAATCAGGATCTACATGCATTTCGGGTAAGTTTTAAATTTCTAGTTTAATTTTTGTCCGTAAATTTGATCACTATTGTATTAGGCCTATTTAAACAATAAGGAATCGATAAAAAAAATCACTTTTTGTTAGCTTGCATTCTCCCAAGTTGACCCTTAAAAGTGTGCAAAAAATTGTATCCTTTATTATTGGGGTTTCGGAATAACGCGTAATATCATTGGCCTGATTTGAGTCAGTAAATTTAGACAGTAGTGTTTTGTTCAACTTCATACATCCCTCTGCAGGCTTTCCAACTGTAATAATTTGGCTAGGGCCCCGCGAATCGGGTGTATTCGAAAAACTTAAATATCGAATACGAATATTCGTCGAATTAAGCAACAAGCCGAATCGAATAATTCAAAATTCACCAACATTGAATTCAAATCGAATATTCGACGAAACAAATGTATTTACTTTGGAATCGAATACCGAACCGGAAAAGCCCTTCGAATCTCAAATTTATTCGAATATTATTCGTTAATTCGGTTACAAAACGCATCGAACCTGCAGTGTATGCACTTTGTATTATAATATATTTTGAAAGATTTTATGGTGTTAAAATATATTTAGCCGACTTCTCCTTAGTTGCTAGGGGTATTAGCGTTTATTTTTTTAATATTCAGCTTGTTGACAGTTAATCGAAGTATTTAACAACAACATTAAATACAACGTTGAAACACACTATTTCTTATCATCTCTAATTTTGAGCTCTTAAAATAGTGCTTGATAAGCATTCAACGTTGGTTAGACCGAGTGGGTTAGAAAAGTCACGAAGTCTGACGTCACACTTGCTAGAATTTTTCTTGATATCAACGAAAGAAGCGGTTAAATGTCTGGTTCTACGGGACTTGCAACCCACTTAATGGGAAACGGTATAACAAATACATATAGCTGCCACTTGACCCGATCATGTGGTTCTGTTCCCCACTAGGGCTATATTTATTTCACTCTGGTTTTTTTGGTTTTTACTAATGAATTTTTTATAACCAAGGCATTTTTTTACTTTTAAATATATAATAAGCTTATAACAAGGGTGAGTCTTTTCATTGGTTCCGTAACATGCGTATGTTAAGGTTCGCGTCGAGGTGTTCAGCCAGTCTATAAAACCGATTTTTTTTTGGTTCGTTCTGAAGTGTTCGGCTAACAGTTATCAGTTATCTCATCCGTGAAACTGTATTTCGTTCAAAGCGGTAATGATTTTCGTTGCAAATCGTGCTACAAGACCTTAAAACTGCAAGCTAGTGGAACAACATTTCATCTATGGAGTCACTTGCAAAGAATACACCCAATCCAGTATGAAGCGGCTAAGTCTGATAAAAGTCAAAAAGAGGTTGTACGAAACGAAAAACGTTCGCAAGCATCTACTTCATCCGAGTCTTCGTGTAAGAAAAGCAAACCACTATCTTTTGAAGACAAGAATACATATGATAAAGCCTTTTTGAGTTTTATCGTAGCTGATGGTAGACCATTCGAGGCAGTCGATGGTTCCGGTTTTAAAAACTTTTGTTCCAAACTAACCGGGAATCGATACAGTCCTCCACATCCCACAACACTGTCTAGATATGAGGATAGAGCTGGAAAAGAAACTAAAGTCAACACAGAAGAATGATCTAGGTAATTCACAAATGTCTATAACATTCGATCACTGGAAAAGCGACAACGGAACGAACTACTTGGTCATAGCTGGGCATTATATCAGTGACAAGGACTGGAATATGTATTCCAAATGTATTTCAGTGGCCAACTTGGAAAATCGAGATGCAGACCATACTTCCGCGGCTACAGAAAGCATTATCAGGCATCAATTGGAATTCTATAACAGAGATTTTTCGAGTCTTTTCCGCTACCACAGACACAACGAATGCCATGCCTTGTACAGCCCGTATTCTAGGAATAAAGTGGTACGGCTGTGCCGCACACAAGCTACAACTTTCGATAAATAGTTCATTAGAAGTTTAGTTAATGATTAAGAACTTAATCAGGGTTATTAGAGAGATGGTTGAAAAACTAGGAATTTCCAGTTACAAGATGCGGTAGATGGCGCTGGTTATTGTATGTTTTCACTCTCACGTGGTTTTCCTGAATATTTGATAAATAAGCAGCCGATGTTTTGTTTCAAAGTCTATCTCCAGTCAGGCTGTAGTTAGTCAGCGCGGAAGATAAATATTATAATAAATAAGTTGTTTTGTTTTAAAATCGAAATATGGTGTAAACTCCCTTATTCCTTTATTGTGGTTTGTTAAGTTTTTGGACATTATGACTATTTGTAGTATACCGTTGTGTGATTTAAAGCGGTTTCGCTAAGCCTCGGTCGGAAATTGCACCTTTTTCAAGTGCCAAAAGACTTAAAGAAAAGGGCAGAATGGCAAAAGAATATTCCTAATCATGTGGGACTTATTTTATCTGTAAAGAATCGTATTTGCGAACTACATTTCATATGTAGAAATACAAATAGAAATAGAGAAAGTCGGCAAAAAAAGAAAACTCTAAGCAAACAGTCTAAACAAACTTAAAAAATAAAATGATTTTAACAATTGATTTGTCAAAATAACTACTTGATTCTTTATCTTACTTTATTTAAGTTAAAAATAATTGGGATAATTATTTTGATAATTTTATTAAAGGAAGAAACACAGTTTTATTTTTAAAACAGTTGCTTTTACGCACTTAACTCCGTTATTCCCATGTGTTTCTTCCTTTCAAATAAACTATCGCATAATTATAATATATAACTAGTAGTCGAATTCAGGAAAATTCAACGTTAATAAAATAAAAGGTAAGTCGAGAGGAAAAAAATTCTAACTAGGATATACCAGGTCATTCTTAAAATTGGTAATTACTAATTTGTTCTAAAAACCTTGATTATAATCAAATGCAAAGTAAATTAAAACCATTCAGTTAAAACTAGGTCTAAAATCATTTTTCAGTTTCCTAAAATTATAAGCCCAAAAACCAGCTGAAAAATGGATGCAGCAACCCTAAACTTCTCTGCCATCCAGAGAAGCGGAATCAAAAAATGTAGGGGCTATTTGGGGATCTTAGCAACGCCAGCGCCATCTACTTTGTCACTGAGATTATATTATCTATGCTATGGGAAATCGCGCTAGTCTTTCAACCATCTCTCTAATAACCCTGACTTAATGAAGCAGGCTCATCGAATTGGTGCATTCTTTCATTCCTCTTCCGTAGGTTCAAAATCGCTTAGCAAACATCAAACTGACAACGGACTGCCTGAGTCTTCACCTCCATTAGTCGTAGTCACAAGATTCAATAGTACGCATGATCTTCTACTATGGTTTAAGGTTAACTATGTAGCTGTATCTCTAGCCCTGGTAGAATGCACCGAGAAGAAAAATTGTGCAAAGACTCCACCAATGCCATTGACGAAACCGTTAAAAGACACATTGGAAGCATCGCTACCTATCCTAAAACGCTTATCCGAAGCCACAACAATATTCAGCGCCGACACTTCTACCAAGCTCAGCCTAATTGTCCCGATTCTAAGCATTTTGAAGGAAGAAATAAAGATAGTCCCAGATAAAGGAGTTAAATCCTTCAAGGACGAAGTTTTAAAGCAATTGAATGACCGATTCGATTTGACCAGCGATTATCTACTGGCAACAACGTTTGTTGATCCACGATTTAAGAATTCATTGTTTACCGACCTGCAAATGTTGGAAGTCAAAAGCTATTAGGACGAACTTATTGGGAATCCTAACGATGGCGACGGTAAAGACTTATCAACTGAGACGCCAAGACAGGAGGAATTGGTGGACATCGATTCTTGCGAAGACAAACCAGGTGAACGAAGTATTCTAGACGCGCTATTCAAAAAGGTGCATGATTATCAACAAAGCGTAATCTCTAAGATTTCGACCTCAAAACAATTAGACGACGAAATTAGGCACTATATAAAGGAACGTATATTGGATCGCAGTGACGATCCACTTAGTTATTGGAGACAGAAATGCCAGGTTTACCCATTACTATCAAAAGCCGCTCGTGATTTACTATAGATATTCAAGCCACCAACTGTGCATCAGAACGGGTTAACTCAGTATGTTCTCAAATATTGACAGATCATCGTCATTCTCTTTCCAACTATAACGCTGAAACTCTTATATGGGCTAGAAAAAATAAGGACTTGCTATTGGATACTAATTGCAATTCTCACTCTGTATTTCAGGATTAAAGATATACTGTCGCGGTTTTTGACCAAAGATTCGCGAGTTATTAATATCTAGTTTCGCCTTATGATAATCAATGTTTTTATACTCGTATAAAACAAAATAAAGAATATTTGTGCCAGGAATCACTTGAAATTTTTCAATTTCAGAAATAAATCGATGTGGATGTCGTAATGCTCCATTCGGTTTCCACATGTACGAAAAGGGTCGTTGTAATGGTTAGAATTAAAAAAAAGTAACTATGTATGTTTAAAATGTTTTAATGCCCGAAATGGATTTAAAACATCCTTATAATCAAATAATGTACAAGATTTGATATTCGATTGTTTTTGAGTTTACGAATCGAATTTTTGCTTCCATCATATTTCTCGAATATAATTCGATTCGATATTCGGTTCGAGTGGTTGAAACGTGAAATGTTCGATAAGAGATTCAATAAAGACGTTACATATTTTCGAATCTTTTATGTTATGTTAATACTACGATTCGACTCGAATTATTTGAAAGTATTCGATTTCGAATAACAAATCAAAGCTTCGCTTGGCCCTAATTTGGGCGCCGTGCCATTCGGGCGCCGTGACATTCGGGCGCCGTGACATTCGGGCGCCGCGACATTCGGGCTCCGCGACATTTGGGCGCCGCGACATTCGGACGCTACGACATTTAGGAACTAATGAATTTATTTCCAACCCAACCTAACCTAACCCAACCTAGCCTAACCGGACCTAACCTATCCTAAAATATTACAAGACTAACGGGCTAGCCGAAGATATTATCTAGTTGGATGAACGGGCTAGTTTGTGTAATTATCTAACCTAACCTTACCTAAAAGGTTACAAGAAAGGCGGTTTGAACCGGTTTAATCTAATTGAAATATCCTGCTTAAAAACAGACAATTCAAACGTTAATTAAGAATGTTTGGTCTAATCATTTGTATTTGTATTTCTTACGAAAAATATATTATTACAAGATATTATTAACGATTGTCCTTCTGACCCTCTTGGTTCTAAACAAATTTTGCGTTTCAGGCAAAATGGTTTATTAACAAGTTCGAAACCAAAATATTAAATCCCTGACGAAAACGTAATCTTACCAAACTTAACCTCACTGACTCAACTAAAGTTCAGTCGGGGAGGTAAACATTATTGGGAGACATTGGGCCGAATCCCATTCGAAAGAAAAACCTGCTCAGTGGTTATAATCTTTGCTTAGCCTAATCTAAAATGTGGCTCAAATGTCCGGCGCCTAAATGTCCAGGCGCCCAAATGTCCCAGCGCCCAAATGTCCCGGCGCCCAAATGTCCCCGGCGCCCAAATGGCACAGCGTCCAAATGTCCCGGCGCCCAAATGGCTCGGCGTCCAAATGTCCCGGCGCCCAAATGGCTCGGCGTCCAAATGTTCAGGCGTCCAAATGTCCGGCGCCCAAGTGGCGGCGCCCAAATGTCCGGTTCCGTGGATAGGTAGAGGTGGACCAATTCCGTGGCCAGCACGGTCTCCTGACCTTTCCCCGCTTGATTTCTTCCTGTGGGGTATGTTAAGGGCATCGTTTACGAAACAGAACCGATGGGTCCAGAAGACTTAAAGGACCGTATTCGAGCCGCAATCAATGGAATCACTCCTCAAATGATTACAAATGCACTGCAAGAACTGGAAAGTCGCCTCGATTTGCTTACCGTACAGATTCAACTTTGGCGTTTCAGGCCAATTCAATTCAATCATTTTTTTATTATTAAAGTTGTTTAATAAATTGTCTCAGAGTTAAGTCATCTAGTTAATCACTACGCTTGATCTGTGCAACTGCAATGTTTCTAGCCATCAGGCATTTTACCTTTATAAGGTAAGACGGGGAGACAAGCCCACTTTTTCAAGTCCCTTTTATAAGGGATTAAATATTTTCACGTTTCGTAAAAAATACCGGGCGTTGAAACTCGTCTCTTTCCAACCTTAAATAAAAACACGCCGACTAGCGTGTTTATTTTATAGGTCTCACAATTTCATCAGAAAAGTCTATGGAGATTAACCTTATGAGTCGGTAAGGTTTTGTTTGTCGGAATGATACTGATATCTCTGTCTCCTTCTCCGTCGTCGTCGTCCAACAGTAAATCCGTTTCATTGAAAGTTCGCACTAACTACATAGATAAATGGGCTAGCTTGAATAGAGGTACGCTAAGACCAATTCAAAGAAACATGTCTATAAGAGATAGAATAGTTTATAGCGTCTTACGCGCTGCAAAGATAAGGTTAAACAATGGTATATAATATCTAATAAAACGAGTAGAGTAATAGAGTGGAAGGCCAAATTTAGGGCCAAGCGAAGCTTTGATTTGTTATTCGAAATCGAATACTTTTCAAATAATTCGAGTCGAATCGTAGTATTAACATAACATAAAAGATTCGAAAATATGTAACGTCTTTATTGAATCTCTTATCGAACATTTCACGTTTCAACCACTCGAACAGAATATCGAATCCAATTATATTCGAGAAATATGATGGAAGCAAAAATTCGATTCGTAAACTCAAAAACAATCGAATATTAAATCTTGTACATTATTTGATTATAAGGATGTTTTAAATCCATTTCGGGCATTAAAACATTTTAAACATACATAATTACTTTTTTTTTAATTCTAACCATTACAACGACCCTTTTCGTACATGTGCAAACCGAATGGAGCATTACGACATCCACATCGATTTATTTCTGAAATTGAAAAATTTCAAGTGATTCCTGGCACAAATATTCTTTATTTTGTTTTATACGAGTATAAAAACATTGATTATCATAAGGCGAAACTAGATATTAATAACACGCGAATCTTTGGTCAAAAACCGCGACAGTATATCTTTAATCCTGAAATACAGAGTGAGAATTGCAATTAGTATCCAATAGCAAGTCCTTATTTTTTCTAGCCCATATAAGAGTTTCAGCGTTATAGTTGGAAAGAGAATGACGATAATCTGTCAATATTTGAGAACATACTGAGTTAACCCGTTCTGATGCACAGTTGGTGGCTTGAGTATCTATAGTAAATCACGAGCGGCTTTTGATAGTAATGGGTAAACCTGGCATTTCTGTCTCCAATAACTAAGTGGATCGTCACTGCGATCCAATATAAGTTCCTTTATATAGTGCCTAATTTCGTCGTCTAATTGTTTTGAGGTCGAAATCTTAGAGATTACGCTTTGTTGATAATCATGCACCTTTTTGAATAGCGCGTCTAGAATACTTCGTTCACCTGGTTTGTCTTCGCAAGAATCGATGTCCACCAATTCCTCCTGTCTTGGCGTCTCAGTTGATACGTCTTTACCGTCGCCATCGTTAGGATTCCCAATAAGTTCGTCCAAATAGCTTTTGACTTCCAACATTTGCAGGTCGGTAAACAATGAATTCTTAAATCGTGGATCAACAAACGTTGTTGCCAGTAGATAATCGTTGGTCAAATCGAATCGGTCATTCAATTGCTTTAAAACTTCGTCCTTGAAGGATTTAACTCCTTTAGCTGGGACTATCTTTATTTCTTCCTTCAAAATGCTTAGAATCGGGACAATTAGGCTGAGCGTGGTAGAAGTGTCGGCGCTGAATATTGTTGTGGCTTCGGATAAGCGTTTTAGGATAGGTAGCGATGCTTCCAATGTGTCTTTTAACGGTTTCGTCAATGGCATTGGTGGAGTCTTTGCACAATTTTTCTTCTCGGTGCATTCTACCAGGGCTAGAGATACAGCTACATCGTTAACCTTAAACCATAGTAGAAGATCATGCGTACTATTGAATCTTGTGACTACGACTAATGGAGGTGAAGACTCAGGCAGTCCGTTGTCAGTTTGATGTTTGCTTAGCGATTTTGAACCTACGGAAGAGGAATGAAAGAATGCACCAATTCGATGAGCCTGCTTCATTAAGTTCTTAATCATTAACTGAACTTCTAATGCACTATTTATCGAAAGTTGTAGCTTGTGTGCGGCACAGCCGTACCACTTTATTCCTAGAATACGGGCTGTACAAGGCATGGCATTCGTTGTGTCTGTGGTAGCGAAAAAGACTCGAAAAATCTCTGTTATAGAATTCCAATTGATGCATGATAATGCTTTCTGTAGCCGCGGAAGTATGGTCTGCATCTCTATTTTCCAAGTTGGCCACTGAAATACATTTGGAATACATATTCCAGTCCTTGTCACTGATATAATGCCCAGTTATGACCAAGTAGTTCGTTCCGTTGTCGCTTTTCCAGTGATCGAATGTTATAGACATTTGTGAATTACCTAGATCATTCTTCTGTGTTGACTGTAGTTTCTTTTCCAGCTCTATCCTCATATCGCTAAGTCTTCCAGACAGTGTTGTGGGATGTGGAGGACTGTATCGATTCCCGGTTAGTTTGGAACAAAAGTTTTTAAAACCGGAACCAGCGACTGCCTCGAATGGTCTACCATCAGCTACGATAAAACTCAAAACGGCTTTATCATATGTATTCTTGTCTTCAAAAGATAGTGGTTTGCTTTTCTTACACGAAGACTCGGATGAAGTAGATGCTTGCGACCGTTTTTCGTTTCGTTCAACCTCTTTTTGACTTTTTTCAGACTTAGCCGCTTCATACTGGATTGGGTGTATTCTTTGCAAGTGACTCCATAGATGAAATGTTGTTCCACTAGCTTGCAGTTTTAAGGTCTTGTAGCAGGATTTGCAACGAAAATCATTACCGCTTTGAACGAAATACAGTTTCACGGATGACATAACTGATAACTGTTAGCCGAACACTTCAGAACGAACCAAAAAAAAAAAAAATCGGTCTTATAGACTGGCTTAACATTCAATCGTCTACATGCTGAACACCTCGACGCGAACCTTAACATACACATGTTACGGAACCAATGAAAAGAATCACCCTTGTTATAAGCTTATTATATATTTAAAAGTAAAAAAATGCCTTGGTTATAAAAAATTCATTAGTAAAAACCAAAAAAACCAGAATGAAATAAATATAGCCCTAGTGGGGAACAGAACCACATGATCGGGTCAAGTGGCAGCTATATGTATTTGTTATACCGTTTCCCATTAAGTGGGTTGCAAGTCCCGTAGAACCAGACATTTAACCGCTTCTTTCGTTGATATCAAGAAAAATTCTAGCAAGTGTGACGTCAGACTTCGTGACTTCTCTAACCCACTCGGTCTAACCAACGTTGAATGCTTATCAAGCACTATTTTAAGAGCTCAAAATTAGAGATGATAAGAAATAGTGTGTTTCAATGTTGTATTTAATGTTGTTGTTAAATATTTCGATTAACTGTCAACAAGCTGAATATTAAAAAAATAAACGCTAATACCCCTAGCAACTAAGGAGAAGTCGGCTAAATATATTTTAACACCATAAAATCTTTCAAAATATATTATAATACAAAGTGCATACACTGCAGGTTCGATGCGTTTTGTAACCGAATTAACGAATAATATTCGAATAAATTTGAGATTCGAAGGGCTTTTCCGGTTCGGTATTCGATTCCAAAGTTAATACATTTGTTTCGTCGAATATTCGATTTGAATTCAATGTTGGTGAATTTTAAATTATTCGATTGATGCTTAATTCAACGAATATTCGTATTCGATGTTTAAGTTTTTCGAATACACTCGATTCGCAGGGCCCTAGCCCAAATGTCCTTACAAACTTTGCCGGCGCGGCGACCTATCCAACGGTTGGTAAAGTTGTCGTCCAGCCATTGACGAACATTGACCGCCCAATATGTTGGGGCTCCATCATGTTGAAACCACATGCTGCGAACCACTGCTAACAGCAAAGCGTCTATCGCGTCATTAAACTCGTGACGCAAGAAGTCCAAGTACAGTTCCCCAGTAATATTCGCATCGAAGTAAAAGGGACCGATAATTCGGTTCCCAAGAATTCCAACCTAGACATTTACCTTCCAACGAATTTGATAGTAATGGTAACGTACCCAATAGGGATTCTGATGGGTCCAGTAATGCATGTTATGACGGTTTACCGTACCATCCCTATGAAATGTAGCCTCGTCCGAAAGAAAACAGCACCTTTTGCAAAAATAGTGGATCGGCTGCAATTAGGTCACGCATGTTAAGACAAAAGTGCCGCTCGACGTACGTTACCTTGGAACGTAGGCGAGACCGTGTAGTCGGTAATGAAGACCGAGAAGTGGATATTGTAGCCCGTTTAGAAGCCAATCCTCATACCAGTAGTAGATCGGTCGCACACGAGGTTGGACTAAGCCAAGCTACTGTTCTTGCCATTTTACATCGCCACCACTACCGGCCCTATCATATCCACCTCCATCAATCCTTAACAGATGACGATTACCTAAGACGGCAAGACCTTTGTCTTACCATGCGTGACCTAATTGCAGCCGAACCACTATTTTTGCAAAAGGTGCTGTTTTCGGACGAGGATACATTTCATAGGAATGGTACGGTAAACCGTCATAACATGGATTACTGTACTCATCAGAATCCCTATTGGTTACGTCACCATTACCATCAAATTCGACGGAAGGTAAAAGTCTGGGTTGGCATTCTTGGGAAACGAATTATCGGTCCCTTTTCTTCGATGCGAATATTACTGGAGAACTGAACTTGGACTTCCTGCGTCAAGATTTTAGTGATGCCATAGACACCTTGCCGCTAGCATGGGTTCGCAACCTGTGGTTTCAACAGGATGGAGCCCCAGCACATTGGGCCGTCAATGTTCGTCAATGGCTGGACGACAACTTTCCCAACCGTTGGATAGGTAGAGGTTAACCAATTCTGTGGCCAGCACGGTCTCCTGACCTAACCCCACTTGATTTCTTCCTGTGGGGTTATGTTCTGTGGGGTTACGAAACAGAACCGATGGGCTCAGAAGACTTAAAGGACCGTATTCGAGCCGCAAACAAGGGTATCACTCCTCAAATGCTGGCAAATGCATTGCAAGAACTGGAAAGTCGCCTCGAAGAGTGTCTACACCACGATGGCAGACACATTGAACATTTAGGCTGATTTGCTTACTGTACAGATTCAACTTTGGCGTTTCAGGCCAATTCAATTCAATCATTATTTTATTATTAAAGTTGTTAAATAAATTGTCTCAGAGTTAAGTCATCTAGTTAATCACTACGCTTGATCTGTGCAACTGCAATGTTTCTAGCCATCAAGTATTTTACCTTATTAAACCCATAGAAAAATCACATTTGGTTACAATTGCACATATTTACTTACACCCTGTATACGAGGTCTACATTATAGTATAGTGACGTCATCCGACGGCATTATTGGGGGACGTCCACAAAGGTAGGTGTTGGTCTGATCTATCCACCCTGTATAATCTCACTTTCTAATATCTCTAGATTCTTCAACTTTACTTTCGACGAACCATAAAAAACAGACATAGTTCGTGATAAAATTTGACTATTTTGTTTAATTTTTCTCTAGTTACCATAAGAAACGAATATCATAACGGTGTTTACGCGTAAACTCGAAAATGTCGCCACAATACAGCCTATTTGATCCGACACATGTCACTTTCTGGCCTACAGCGTGATCACCCGCTTCCGCGAGAGGCGGGATACTGGAGAAAGGTGTAAGAGAGAGTTCAGTAGACTTGGAAATAAATCATTCCCAAACAAACTTTACCCCCAGAGAAAAACTGAGAGCCCTATTACGAAAATCATCTTACTAAATAACCCTTTACTACCGCCTTAAAACTGAGCTACTCTGAGGTTTGAACAGCATAGGTAGCTCAGTTGGGAAGAGCATGGAACGGTTACCCAATAGGTCCGTGGATAAGTTCACCCCGGGGTGATTGTTTTTGTTATCTTTTCGTCTGGAGTGATTAAAGATTAGATAATTATCATATTCCGCAACGCTTCTCTCTACACCAAAGTTAAAGCGATGCGCTATGCACTCAGCGTAATCGGTGTACAGGCTGAACCTTTTTACCTCCTCGACTGAACTTTAGGTCTAGAGACATAATCATGCCAGCTTATCGTTCAATTCCAGGGAATTACATCCTTTAAGCGTGGCTGCTACATTGAGTTTCAGGTGTCGTGCGAAGATATACAACAGGACGTCTCAAATTGCATATTATCACCTTCCACCATCGACTTTACGGTCGAGCCTCGATGCTGGACAGTTGAATGTGATTATAAACAATGGGACGTTTCCCACTGTTATGATCACATCCGACCATCCCCAGACCAAGGTCCAACCTCTAGTGTCCGATCTCAGCGGGCCATATTAGCGAGGCGTCCCTCACTAATATAGTCCACATCAACCTTCCACTCCAGTCATCTCCTCCCTCTACGGGTCTTTGTGGTGCAGTTACCGAATGCCTAGGGTTACGATAAACGTCTAGACGTTGAGAAGGGGGGGGTTTTCCCCAACTCTTCTCGGTTACTCGCTCGGTGAATAAAGGTTAGCGAAAGCTATATATACCCCTTTTCCATGCCCTAACTATTTTGGCCTTATGCCGCGATATCTTTTAGTGAATTGAAGCGTATAATTCATTTAAATTTTAATTTAATATAATAATATTGTTAAACTGAATCTAATTAATAAAGAAGCTGAAAAATCAATTAAAAATTCGAGATAGTTTAGAAGATATTTAAGAAATTTCCCAAAAATTTAATGAAATGTGACCGTTTAATACCAGCTTGAGTTGGCAACACGCGCTTAGCTGTTTTCCATATATCATTTAGTCCAAAAAGCAAAGGTATAACGGGCAGTATAGGCTTAGTCTTGCTGCAAACTTGGGGTGGATTGAAGAATCTAAATAAAAGTGCGTTTACACCGTCCACTGAATTGACAAAATTTGATAAGACTTCTTTCGGTACGAGAGTTTCTCTAGTTAAACACAGATTTAAATAATGAAATATTGATAAATTATATGAAGTAATAGAGAGTAAGGTGCCTGAATTGGTTACAAAAGGGTGATATCATAAGCTTAGCCTATTTTTGCTTCAAAATGATAAACAAAAATTTTATTTCTTGAACAGTAGAATGATAAGGAATATCCATTGAATTCGAGCTAATAGAGAGAAAGTATAGTTTATTGTTTACGAGTGCTTCTCTTAGTTAAACAAAGATTTAATGAAATGTGACCGTTTAATACCAGCTTGAGTTGGCAACACGCGCTAAGCTGTTTTCCATATATCATTTAGTCCAAAAAGCAAAGGTATAACGGGCAGTATAGGCTAAGGCTTGCTGCAAACTTGGGGTGGATTGAAGAATCTAAATAAAGGTACGTTTACACGGGCATCCAAGATAGAAACGACATAAGATTTAAAGCTGAGGCGGATTGATACAAAATGTTAAACCTCTTAAGAAAAATTATAGTCGTGAAAACTCCCCTTGGACAGAAGTACAGTAGGTTTCCCGTGTTTAAAAAAACATCAGTTTTGAATAAAAAATGGTTATCTGATGTTGGAAAAAAATAGGCTTCAGATTTCTCCACTATAAAACCAAGAAACATTTCCGATTATTTTCATAATCAAAAGAAGCCGTGTAGAGTGAGACCAGACGAAAGAGAGCTATAGGGACTTAAGTGAGAAAATCAACCAGCGGAGAATGTCATCACCATTTGAAGTCAACAGAGCAGTGACACGGCTTTCATTTATCACCAGAAAGAGACGGCCTGGCTACGAAGAATTGAAACACGCAAGCAGTGAGTGTTTTCGGACTCGACATATGAGATTCTTACAGTCAGTAAAAGCTCAACAGTTCTTCATACGGCCTCGTTATTCTAAACATAAAAGGAGCTATTCAAGTATAAATATTAACGGTATGGAAATTAGTCTATTTCAGTATTCAAGATATTTTTTTTATCATAGGAGTGGAAGCTAACGTCTTGTCAGCCGGTTTGGAAAATAACCTCTCGACCAGCTCAATCCTTTGATTCTTCCAATGACTGGGATCACTTGCATGATGAAAATATCAGTAATGGTCCTCTATTAGCACGTCAAAACAAGAATTTTAGACGAAAACTGTACCGGAAGTAATTGCCGATCATCTACCGAAAATGGGTTGTAAATGGAACATTCAGTCTACTATATTTCTTGGTTTGTCTAAGAGGAACTTGCTACAAAATCTTCGTCGTTTTAATTCCTTGTCTTCATTGCCATCCCAGACTAAATCCTTCGTCTTTATCAAATCAGTGGATTATCTCGAAGATAATCACACGGTACAGCCTATGCTCTAATGATAATTTATATTATAAGAACATGTATTTTACATATTTATTTAGAAAATAAATTTCATTTGGTGTGTCAATTATGTACTCTACGCCATGCCGCATATAATTATGGGTAACGCAGGACATTTAATTTGGTGTGTATATTAGAGTCTACGACCTGCCGCATATAATTATGGGTAACGCATGACATTCTTTTGCATTCTCTGTATCCTTGAGGTTAAGGGAAAATACTTATACTCCGTAAAATAGAGAATAATGATTGAAATGCACGCTGTTTCCTCTACTCATCCAATACTCTACATTTCTTTTCATCTTTTATTTTAGGTAGGGTTAGGTTAGGTTAGATTACCTTAACGTCGGGGTCGGGGAGGTTATATTTTGGTTTCCCAACTTGTAGTGAATTGAAGCGTATAAGGCATTTAAATTTTAATTTGAAATAATAATATTGTTTAACTGAATCTAATTAATAACGAAGCTGAAAAAACAATTTAAAATTCGAGATAGTTTAGAAGATATTTAAGAAATTATCCAAACATTTTAAGAAATGTGACCGTTTAATACCAGCTTGAGTTGGCAGCACGCGGTAAGCTGTTTTCCATATATCATTTAGTCCAAAAAAGACAAGTTGGGAAACCAAAATAGTACCTCCCCGACACCCACGTGATGTAACCTAACCTAACATCATCCTTACCTAAAATGTTAAAATTTATGGCATTCGTGGTAGACGAAGATTTGAAGCAAAAAGAAATATTTTAATTAAACACAAAATATATTAATTCAATAATTCAAATCAAAAATATACTTCTTACCAAGATAAAGTTGAATGCAAAATAATCACAATTCAAAATTCCATCAACATTTCATCGTGTGTGTCTCTACTCATCCTACGACCTGACATTAAATAAGGTAATGGGAATTTTGAACACCCTGAGTATAATGAGAAAATTGTTATACACTGTAACATAAAGGGGGAAATAAAAAACTGGCAATCAAAACTACCCTGGTTCATCTACTCTTGAAAATTCTCTACATACGACCATCTTTTATTTAAAGTAAGGTTAAATGTTTCTTATTGAATCTTAGCTTTAAATATTTCTGATGATGAATTAGGCATTTTTTAGGATAAGGAATCTATAAAGCAAGCGTCACTCTCCCTCTAAGCTTTTATTTTAACCAAGTGATTTGCTAATTTTGTATTTTTGGCAGAGAAGCTAACTTGCTTATAACCTCAACCATTTCATCATATATATTTCCTATATTATTATTATCCAAATCTTAAAATCATATCAAACAATTATTCTATGTCAAGTAATAACAGAAGTAGATGAAACCCTCCTTTGCAGTCTACTACTCTAATGTTCGATATAGCGCTCCTCTCTGTATGGGTAAAATTCACAATTTTGCGAGATCATAGGGGTCCTACTTCATACCCCCCTGTCTACGGAAAATGGGAAATTCTCTCTCTCCACAAACGACGACGTTTTTTCGACGAACTCCGAGGCTGCTAGAGATATTCGTTGGACGAACTCCCGCTCCGAAAATATCTACCGTTAGGAGGCGTACGAATCGCGCTTTTTGAAACTAACCCATACAGAGAGGGGTAGACAAGACCAGGGAGTAATAGACTTCAAAGGAGGGTTTCATCGGCTTCTGGTAATAACCATACTATAACTGTAATTCTACAAACAATTAATCATCGTTTAAATATGCCTCATCCACCAGTAAAAGAAATAACGAGCTATGCCTAATATTAAACAAGAAATCAATTTAAAATTTACTTGCAAAATAGGCTTAGCTGGAATCATGAAGATCCTGAAATTAATCGCATTTAATGCCAGCGAAAAATAAAGTCGCCTTCTTTTCTTACTTAGCTAATGACGTTGTACATTACAAATTGTACACTCAAAGCTAGTATGTGTTCATAATGAACATTATTTTAAAGGACCAAATTTCAGAACAGATAGGGCATTTAAGTATATTATCTTGATTTGTTTATTTTAATATTATTTTATTTGGCTTAATTTTAATATTATTTTATTTGGCTTAATTTTAATATTATTTTATTTTTCTTAATTTTAATATTATTTTATTTGGCTTAATTTTAATATTATTTTATTTGGCTTAATGTTAATATTAGTTTTTCTGGCTTAATTTTCATATTACTTTATTTAGCTAATTTTAATATAAGCTTATTTGGCTTAATTTTAAAATTACTTTATTTGACTAATTTTAATATCAGTTTAATTGCCTTAATTTTAATTTTAGGTTTTTTGGCTTAATTTTAATTTTAGGTTTTTTTGGCTTAATTTTAATTTAAAGAGTTTAAATACCAAATTAGAAAATTTTAATCCAAATCTTTTATTTATTTTTTCTATTTAAGAGAAGGAACATACATAAATGAACTTAATTAGTTTGGACCCACAATTTTTTTAATTTTTAAACATTTGACGTATTTTCATTAGAAGAATACCAATTATTTATATATTATATAATCAATGTTCTAAAAGAGATGGTGAAAGCTTATAATCATAGTTATCATCGATCTATAAAGTGTAAACCCGTCGATGTCACGCCAGCTACATCTAAACGTGTTTGGAAAAATCTATATGGTGGCGTAGATTTCTCGACTCCACTTTCTTTCCCCTTTGATGTTGGTGACGTAGTTCGTATAAGTAAACACAAAAATCTCTTCGATAAGGGATACATACCCACATGGTCGGAAGAACTTTTCAAAATTTCTGAGAGATTAGCTCGTAGTCCTCCTGTATATAAGATACGCGACTTGAAAGAAGAGCTCATTACCGGGATTTTCTACCGAGAGCAACTACAGAAAATTGGTAAGGACCTGAGTAACAGCTCTTTTAAAATCGAAAAAGTGTTGAAAAAACGACGCAAGGCTGACGAAAGTATCGAGAGATTCGTCCGCTGAAAAGGATACCCGCCATCATTCGACAGTTGGGTGCAGGAGTTTGACCTTGCATGATGACGTTCTACATAACCCTACCGTCAGACAGTTCTATGAGTTACTTCCCAGGGAATACAATCAGTAAATTCCGAACTCATTTACCGGAATCGGTTAAATTACAAGGTCCGTACGATGTGTCTTTGGTAGAATTCAGCTATCCTCAGACATGGAGTAATATGAGATCGTCGTGCTGGATATCGTTAACTAACCAAGGGGAGAATAGAAATAGCACGAGTCATTCGAGAATGGTAGAACTCCCAGCGGGCTACTACAGAAATATAGAAGACATATTGGAGCAACTCAATTATGACGAAGATGATATCTCGAACGTGACTATACTGAAAAAGGAGACGCCAGTCGAGGGTGATATGTTCGAGTCGGAGACGACGACGAATGTTAAATACACGTTTAGTTACATCTCGCGATAAAGACGAGTAGAAGTTTCCGTAAAACCGGATCACTCGTTAACTATACCGGGAGAGTTGGCGGTCATGTTGGGATTTACGAAAGACAATACAAAAACTACGTCCATCGTTCACGCGAGAATAGCTAGTTATCCGGTGGATTTAGACGCGGGTCTTCATTCACTCTTCATATATTCTGATATCGTTGAAAGTAGGGCTGTAGGTGACGTTCATGTTCCGCTTCTACGAATAACGAGCGTGCAAGGGAAGGACGGGGATACGGTAGACAGAGAATTTTCACGTCCTCATTACCTCCCAGTTTCCTGCAATTCCTTTCAATCTATCGAAATTAACGTTATGAGTGAAATGGGTGTACCCGTCAAGTTCGAAAGAGGTAAAACTCACGCGACTCTACACTTTAGACCTCGAATAATGTGGTCGCCCTTATAAATAAGCCGACAGTATGGACCCGCTCGCCATTCTTATCGAGGGAGTTAAACGAGACGCATCATGAAGCAAAAACTGTCCTCCACTCAGTCGGACTACGATCGTCACTTTTTAAATCAAATTGGACACGGGATTAAGGTTGACTACGCAAAATATTTCCAAAGTCAAATAGGAAAGGGTTCTATACCCGTATACCAGGGTCTTCTCGTTCAACAAGGATACGGTCTAGGAAACTTCATAGCCTCGGCCTTCCGTCGAGCCGTTTTATTTTTGAAGAAGGGAGCCATGTATCTTGGGAAAAAACTGTTAAATACAGGATCTAAAATCGTTACCGACGTAGCCAGAGGAATTCCCGTAAAATCCTCGGCTAAATCTCGAGGGAAAGACGCTGCGAGAGATGTCGTAATCAGTGCCGCGGACGAAATCGCTAGAATGACTGGAAATGGGCATAAAAGAAAGTGTAAGCGTCGAAGAGTAGTCAGTTCGGCGACGAACAGGAAGAAGAGAAGACCATTCTTAAAACCCTCCGATATATTTTCTACAATATAATGGCTCATATCCATCCCGATTCCCAAGGTTCGGTTAGTTCCGAAGTCGAACTATTCAACGTTCCGCTTACAAACGCGAGTATAGTGAGTGGAGAAATGGTTGAGTATAGTTCCATCTCGAACATTAACGAAAATTCCACTCTAACCTTCGCCGTGGCCGGAAACTCCGATACGTATATTGATTTGTCCAAAACTTTGTTACATCTTCAAGTTAGACTCGTCGACCCAGCGGACGGGAGAACAATTCCAGCGGCGGCAGTACTCGATGTGGCTGGGGTAATCACCACACCGGCGGACGTGGTAGCGCCCATGAATCTGTTTCATTCGAGCCTTTTTAGCGAGGTACACGTTTCCTTGGGCGATAGATCGGTAACGCCATCGCCACAGAACTATGCCTACATGGCCATGTTTTAAACAACCGTGACTTTTGGTGGACCTGCGAAAACGAGTTTTCTAACGGCTGCCATGTACTACAAGGATACAGCCGGGAAATTCAATACCCCGTCGGACAATGAAGGCTTCAAGAAAAGAGCAAATTTCGCCAAACAAGGGACTATAGATATGATCGGTGCGGTTCACACGGACTTGTGTCAACAGTCTCGTTTTATTCCGAACATGATTGACTTGAAATTTAAATTTATTAAAAGCTCAAACCTTAGCGGGTGGTGTTAGATGGAAGGTACAATACGAACTCGCTTCCCTGTATATCAGAAAAGTAAAATTAACTCCCGAGATTACAATTGCCCACGCCAAATGTCTCGAACTAGCTACCATGAAATATCCAATAACTCGAACGGAGTGTAACTCTTTTTCCATAAATAGCGAAACTAAAATTTAGAGTTAATCTCTTTATGGGACAGTTACCCAAACGAGTCCTTTTCGCTCTGGTAGAACAGAACGCGTACCTAGGCGTTTATGTCCAGTCACCCTTTAATTTCCAACATGATTTAAATCATATAGCTCTCTACCTGGACGGAACTAGCGTTCCTCACAAGCCTTTAACCCCTAATTTCGAGGGACATCAGTACATGAGATCGTACACTAATCTTTTCACTCAAACATCCCAATGGCTCACAGACGAAGGGAACTTTATCTCACGCGAAGAGTTTCCTGGTGGAAACTGTATTGTCGTATTTGATTTGAGTCCTGACCTCAGTTGTTCAGCTTCGCAATTTCAGTTGATAAAGAATGGTAATTTGCGATTTGAATTAAAGTTCGCCAGGGATTTGCCGAAGACTGTTAGCGTATTATACTACGCCGAATTTCAAAATTTAATCAAATTGACAAAAACAGGACGTTATTTACGATTATACCAATTAGAAAATGGACTCTCAGCAGTTGGCTAAAATAATGGAAAAAGATTCGTTCACTAAAGGTCTGTTTCGAGGTATTTTCGCTGCCGATAAATTACCCAAAACTGTTAAACCTTTCCTTCACTCTATATTGTAAATACGGGATTATCACATACCGAAGGCGAACATTGGACGGCTATCTATTTTTCTCGTAAAAAGAATACAGAGTTCTTTGACAGTTTCGGTAACCCTCCTGAAATGTTTAAGTTTAACGATTTTGTGGAAAGAAACAGTATAACTGTCACATTTAATTCCAAACAATTACAAGGGAACTTTAGTATGACTTGTGGCGGATATTGTGTTTATTTTGCTTTATATAGATGCAGAGGTGTTAAATTGTTTAATATATGTGCAAGATTTAAAAAAGATAAAAATGTTAATGATAAAATGATTTCTGAATTTATGTATAAGATATTTTCAATAAACTTTTTTTAACCAAATACTTGTGATTTTCTCTAACCTAACCTCACTTAATCTAACCCAACCTAATTTACATTAAGTTTTAGACAAATAATTGACGGGAGGTAGCCTAATCCAACCTAATTTACACTAAGTTTCAGACAAATAATTGACGGGAGGTAGCCTAATCCAACCTAATTTACACTAAGTTTCAGACAAATAATTGACGGGAGGGCGGTACTCGCGGGGCGCGCGCGATTCAAATTTCAAACGCGCGCGGTTAATTTTCAAACGCGTCGCGGCGCGGTAGTCGCGGGGTGGTCGACTTCTCCCTGACCATTGATTTAGACTAATAAATAATCGGCTTAAGTATGAAGAATAGGCTTAAGTGTAAATAATTTCAAAGTTTGGATTCAGTGTACTTATTATTGGTAGAAACATTCAAATATTCAATTAAAAATAAATATATATATTTAAGTATATAATAAAAAATAAAGAAAAACTATTACTGTTTAAACAGATAAATTCAATTAAAAAAATCAATGTTCAAATTACTCGTTAGTAATTTTATAATGGCTATGAGCGAACGTTGAGATACCGTCAATGACGTAGCGCTTGTCGTCGCATGGGTTAAGACATAGTTTAGTCTGTCTTATGGTGGTAAGTTCGTGTCGGTTATTGACGATACGTTTCATTTCCTCTACGGTCAGCTTTCTTTTGAGAAGATTTCTCGATACTGGGCGTGTCGGACTTTCTTCTTGATGACTCTTCGACAGATCCCCTTTGCCGTCTTCTTTTCTCCCTTGGCCGAGAGCATCGAATACATTTTGGGACGTAACCCGCAAAATTCCTGGACGGGAGTGCCGTCAAGTTCGTCCTTGAACTTTCCCAACACCTTCTTGTTAACCTCACTGTAAAGCGGGTGATCTTTTGGGTAGCCGGAAAAGTCGTAGAATTCACTCTTGACGGCTAAGTCCCGGTAGAGGTCTTCCGTTTCAATCTGATACGTCAGGGAGTCGGTATCGGTGAAGAGTAATTTCGCCGCCTTTCCGTATTGAGCTCGGATGATGTCGTAATGGAAGCGGTACATCAGGAGTTTGGATAAGTCTAAGATGGCGAATCCCGTGTAAATCGGACGGTTGAGTACGAGAGCCTTGTGGGTACGATGAATCCCCACCAGATCGTTCTTGAAGACCGTGAATCGTCTGAAGGTCGGCGAGCTTGCCTTCTTGATGGCCTGTTCCGGAGTCTGCACGAGATCGAAATTGATTCGATTCCTTAAGTTTTCCATCGTCTTGCCTGTGAAAGATGGGTTAGGTTAGGTTACGTACCGTAGACTGCGTTGTTCATCAACTTGAAGAAATCTTTCTCGAAGTCGTTAGTCGCCATCTTCCTTTTCTCCGTGTTGAAATCTATGAATGGTTTCAACCACGGCCCTTGGGTAAACACTAATATACGATGGATTTTAGTGATGATCAACCCTTTCGCTACGTAGTATTTAAGATTTCTGTAATGGATGACGTATTTCTCCTTTGTGTAAACGGAAGGCACAAGTTTCGGAAAACTATCCTTCTCCATTAAGTTTAGTTCTTTTAACTGGTCTTTAGAGTAGGGAGATAATTCGTCAGTGGTGATGACTCGTTTTTCCGGCGCCAGCGGGTAGCAGTTATGCTCGTCATGCAAATGCTTCGGGTATTCCAGGTCGACTTCCAATATGTATCCGACGGGGTCATCGTCGGGGCGGCTAAGGATAATTTCTTTTGTAAAATCAGGACAGGCCTGTATCCACTTGAAATCTCGCATTGGAAGGTGGTCATTGGTAGAGGTTATTGCAATCTGTCAGAAATAAATGAATAAACTAATGGAATTTTTGACTAAATGAGAAAAAAAAAAAACTTACCCAGATAAGCGATGTAGTTACTCGGCTTGGAGGGATCGAAGGTTTCCGGCAAATCCTTATTATTCGCTTGAGCGAACCTATGACTGATCATAGATACCCTTCCACGTATCCCTTTTTCGATGAAAAGTTGCATGTCCAGATCGAGAAGTAACTCCAACTTGACACCTGTCATACTCAAGGCGCTTTCCCAAGCAAAACCCGGACCAGTGAAAGCGTGTGTACAGTCGAGACCGTAATATTCCGTGCACATGGTCCGGAAGCTTTGGAAAATGTCTGCCAAGAGTATGACGTCCGATTGCACGTATAAGTCGTGGTATTCCCCTGAGAGAAAAATATATAATATCTAAACCTAACCTAGCAATATATTTAACTTACCAAGATTTTTTTATATTGAATTTTTCCCATACTGTCTGAGCGTGGACGTAGTCTTCGTCAGTGATGGGTTCGTCCGTCAGGATGTTGTAAAAAGCGTTCTTCGGTGGTAATTGGGTTTCGTCGAACCTCGCTTCACTGTCCATGTAATCGTACGCGTACACCCTTTTTCTAAGTAGGAGCGCAACTTCGTCCGGGCGGTAGATACTATTCATACACGGGAACTTATCCACGCCGCTTTTAGCGAGATTTGACGCCAAAGTTTCTAAGGACGCTGGCATGAACCTGATGGTGTCGAGAAATTTTAGACCGCCAAGTGAAAAACTTATATATTTTTCTGAGGAGCTGGGGATGCACTTTATCTCGTGTTCCTTAATCAACCCGATTTTGTCCATAATCAAATGGGCGTCGTAGCTGAAAATAAAATAAATAAATAAATAAATAACTTTGAAAAAAAATTAAAAATATATACTTGGAAAGATTATGTAGAAACACGGGGATGAACTTCGGTGCCTTTAATTTCAAGTTGCAAGAGTTGTGTGCGGCTCCTCTAAATGATCCGTCGGTATGGTCGTGATCTCGAACCTTGTTGTCGGTGACTGTGAATCCCTTACCGCAAACGTAGCAAGATGATGACGACAGAAATGCGACTTCTTCCGCCGGGGTTAGATACATGGGAACGTTTTCTTTGATTTTCTCGGCTAAAATCTGTTCCTCAGCTAAAAGTTTCTCGAGAAACTTCTCGGTCGCGTCTTTCCCCCGATACCTCACGGGTTTCGAGGTGGTTCCATCCGGCCCAATAATTTACTTAACTAAATCCACACGATACGTGATGAGCAAGCGTGGTTGTAGAGGAGAGAGAAGAGTCAGGCATACAAGTTACAACTTTGGGGAGGATTGCCTCAGTAGTTTAATCCTGTACTTCTAGGAGGTGGAAAACACTTTTATCTTTCCACCCCCCTCCAAAACAACCAATGACGTCATCATATCAACAAATTAGCATAATCCCCGCCCCTAAAAACAACAAATGATGTCATCCGTCAACCAATTTGCGTCATTCCCGCCCCCAAAGGCTACAAATTTACCTAATAAGCCCCGCCCCCAAAATCAACAAACAGCGCATCCATCAACAAATGACCTCATCCGTCAACAAATTGGCCTAATTAACCCCGCCCGGCTAGTCCTGCCTAACCCTTCATAGCCCCCGGTCGAAAAACCCATTTTCAAGGAGGACTGACAGTACTTTTTATTTTTCCGTCCCTGCTCCTTTATTTTTTCCGTCCCTGCTCCTTTATTTTTCTGCGTGACTCCGGATATAAAAGACTGGGAGGCCAATGACTCATTCACTCACTAGGGGAGAAGGATATCATATAAAAGACTCGATCCTAAAGTGAGCTTAAAATGGATTTACAGGTACGAAGGAAAGTGCTCGCGTTCAATTACAGAAATGTCAATGCTGTGTCTGGAAGCGTTGGTTCTTTCACTCTTCGCCATTGTAAATGCTGGCCTAGAGTCCTCTTGACTCCGATCACGGTCCCCATTGGTCTCATTCGTTCAATTATTACTCGAAATTCCCGATTCGTTCTGGCCCCATGGTACGATATTCCTGGACTAATCTTTATTTTACCGTATTATTGGGAGATCTACGAGTTGAAACCTTTAAACCATATATGCCACTGGTGTGATGGCTTAATTCCTCTCAAAAGGAAGGATAAATAAGTTTGACCAGCCAGTTTCATCTTCATTGTTATCCTTCAACTCTGCTTGACGATGCTCGCGCCCATCTACGACTCGTTCTACTTGACTCTCCCGAGTAATGCCTCCATGACGCAATATCCGAAAAACACAAAAACCAGTTACACGACGCAATTACCCACGTCATTTGATTTATCTGAAGGACATTGGGAAGTCGGTTTATCGGGCATCTCCCTTTAAGGGAAATTACCACATTTTTTTTTAAATATAACATATTTCTTCTAAAAGAAGGCTGGCAGAGTCGCAATGTAACGAATTCCTTTAAAACTAGATCTTGTAATTGTAGTAAGCCCCGAGCCGCTAATTATGTTTGCCCGTTTTTGGAGCAGCGTGACTAGATGGCTGAAAGTAGCATCCACCATTCTTTTCCTTGTTTTGGTTAAAAGTGTGTCTGCTTCTGCTTGTATAAACCAAGTTTTCAATATCACGTTTTAGGATTGTGGAGTGGAATAAATTCAATATTTGGAGAATTTCAAGGGGAAGCTGAAAACCAAGAGTGTGAACCTTTAGCGTCCACCCATTTTGCGAATGTTAACAAGGAAGTGCCTTCTCCTGGTTTGCCGGAATCCACTTCTATTTCCAGACGCCTAGAAGATCCTCCAAATTTTCAAAACTCTGCTTCCACATCCAATAGCCGAAACTCTGTTTCCGGAGACACTCCGTTTATTAGACATTCTTCCACATATTCTTCTCAATTTGTAGATGTCATTACCCTAGTTGGTCTAAGAAGGGATGCGTGAGCCATACGCTTCAATTGGCTGTGAATGGCGGAATAAAAGCAGACGATAATGCCAAGCACCTTTCACAAAAAATAAATCAAATAATTGGATTTTTTCGTAAATCCACAACGTGGACCATGGAACTGAAAAAGCATTCCAATGGGAAAGATATTGTACCAGTTGGTGGCGTTCGTTGGAATGCGTTCTTTTTCGCACTTGAGGCAATATCGGAGGTTCGTTCTCTATTAAATCCTTTAATATCCAATATTTTAAAGTTATGTATATGAACGTTTATTTTATTTTATTGTTAAAATAGCTAAATTCACAAACCAATGTATTATATTTTATAAGGCGCGAAAAACTGACTAGTGTCTGAAACTATTTTGACCAAGAGAAGAACTTGAAACGTTTTGAGCGCTGGCTAATTCCATTTTTTAACTATTTAAAACTGAATCAAGCATATTAATAAAATAAATAATAGAAAATTAAGCACGTCCTGTTGTCACACAGTTTGTGAAATTCGGCGTTACTATAGTTCGATCATATACCTTACGATTAGATAAAATGAATGCCCATGAAACGGCTCTAAAATCTTTTACCAAACTTAAATATATTTAATTTAGTTTATCATCGAAGCAAGATTAAAATTGTGACTGTAACAGGCGAAAGTCTTAAAGTTTAAGCAGTTTATATCCATGAATTAATTAAAAGGGCCCTTATTATATATATTAGGGCACTTATAATTAATCCATGTTTTAACTAATGCTATATTCGTGTAATAGAAAATTCAAAGTGGTTATAGCCCCATGACCGATATAATAAGGATAGTTTCTGTGTATCTGTCGTATTAATAATATGAATGGATTTGACAGTGGGGGAGGGGATGCGAGCCCAAACGTTACATAGGCTTTCGGGCGATTGACCAACCATTATTTTACATTTGACATCGTGATGATGAATATATTTTATTCTTACAACTACCGTTAAAAATATTCCCCTGGTAAGAATTTGGGATGGAATCATGACTGTTAATTTCACAATGTTAAAGATTGGCCGAACCGTTTTCTTTATTCCCTGAACAGACTGTCTTAACCCACGTATGATTACCAAATATATTACAAACTGTACATATATAATATTTTGCGGAGTCCAACACGGCAACGCTAGTGCATTTTTTTAGGGTCAGGCCCATTTAAAATTAAAGTAAAAGAAGGGTCCTAGTATTAGTTTTACTTAAGGCTACAGTTAGATCGTGGGAAGTGATACGACGTCATTCGAGTGATTCGTAGCTTCGCGTGTGCCTCTTTTAGCATTATCTATCTAACCAATAATGTACTATATTTTTTGAAAAAAAAAAAAAAAAAAATCCATGATTCTTAAAATTGAATGATTCAAAGCTAACTTCGTGGTGTTTTATTTTTCCGATTTGCGGAAAACTTTCCGCGTTCTACTTTTCCGGAAAATTAACAACACTTGTTAGGTCAAACGAGACATTCACTTTCCAAATTAGCTTGCCCGAAACTCTCTCAAACATATGTGTTCTTCGAAGTATCGCCACCAAAAGTTTGGTGTAAGAGAAATTGATTCTAATTAAGCTTCAAAAATCTTGCTTCACATTCATAAACTTCTTAAAAGTGGTGTACCAGGGGCTTACTTCGTCTATATTGACAGAAAAAAACAAAGAAGCACCTTCGCTGCACCGAGAAAATGCTTCGAAGCAACGGGCTGATCATTTACTTATAGATTTGGCTGGACCCCGAAGCATTTTCGATAACTCCGAAAGAAGGCTTCGGCGCTACTAACTAGGCTTTGCTTCGTCTATAGAGTGAAGCAATTTCGTGATTACCGAATATTACTTCTCACGCTCCCTAAGATCACATTGCTAGAAGATAACTGTAGTGGTTTTATTATACAATTTGTCGAAGCAAACATTTTTACTCATAATTAAATTATTAAGTCTTTAGAAACGAGTTATAGTTCGTTTTAAACATTTAAACCTTTGCCCTAACAGGAATTATTGCGTATAACGCATTTAGCATAAAAAGTAAAACCAAATTAGAAAATGATCTATTTCCTCATCCTTGAGTTCGTTTTTTTTTTCAAGGGAAACGAATCGTTTGCTAAGAAAACCGAAGCTAAAAGAATGGTATTTTTCGCTCTAGCATTTTGGATTCATTTTCATGAAATGAAGCATAAAAACCAACAAAAAAATACTTCGAAGTGAAGCGTTCCCAATTATGCCCATCACTGGGCTGAGGGGGATGAGTTGGAGGGCTCTTAGCCCGAACGCGACGGATTGGGCGATGATTTCGCGGTGAAGCCGGGGTCGTAGTCGCTTCCGTCGTGGTGTTCGGATATGGTACGCGTCCTACATATGGCTTCATGTTTTGAACGTGGCCCGTGCCAATTGATTTTCCCGCCATATCCATTATGTGGAAATTCACCTTATTGGTGAATTGGTCTCCCAGACGAAAGGGACCTTCCCAAAGCGGTGCTAATTTAGCGTTGAAGCATCCGATTGTTGGTGTGTCTTTAGGTAGACCAAATCTCCAGATTGTAGGGTGACTTCCCGGCGGTGTTTGTCGTAATGGATCTTTTGTTTACCTTTTTCGGGAGCAAGTTGCGTTTTCACGTCGTTATTGATTTTCTGAAGTCGCGCTTTTGCGGTATCGATATATTCCGATTGCTTTTGCGATCGAACTGCGGGTAAGTTGTCGTCGAGGAATCGATCGAGATGGCCCCATAGCTTGCGACTGGTGGCAAGTTCGAACGGCGAGAAACCAGTGGTTTCATGGACGGCACTGTTGATTGCGAAAGTGAAATCCGTGATATAGATATCCCATTTCTTCTGGTCGCCATCGATAAAGGAGCGCATCATGATCTTCAAATCGCGGTTGCTCCGTTCAGTTGGGTTTGATTGCGGATGATAAGTGGTGGTCCATCGCTGTTTTACTCCCCAAGATTTACAGAATGAATCGAGGTCGAAAGAAGTAAATTGGGATCCTTGGTCCGTGAGGAGAAGCTTGGGATAGCCCCAGACGTTGAAAACGCGGTCACGTAGGGTAGACGCTATGACATTTGTGGTAGCACGTCGAATCGGAACAGCGGTCGTGAGCCGGGTGTAGCAATCGATAGCCACAAGGAGATACTTGTTGCCTTTGGAGCTGGGATTGAATGGACCTTGTAAGTCGGTGGCAATCATTTCCCCTGGATATGATGTGCAAGATGGTACCATAAATCCCATGGGCTTGGCTTTACCTGGCTTAGAGATTTGGCAAATTCTGCAGGAACGAACATATTGCTTTATGTCCCGAAACATTTTATGCCAAAATAGGTTGGATTCGGCTCGTACAATGGTTTTACGAATTCCGAAATGTCCTGCCAGAGGATGGTCATGTATCTGGGCCAAGAACTTATTCTTGAGAGTTTCCGGGACGGCAATTTTGAGAATTTCTCTGTCGCTCGAGGCCGCAGGAGGACAGATTCGATACAGGATATTGTTGACTATTGTAAAGAATTTACAAATATCGGAAGTTGTATCCCCACTGGCTTTAGCGAGAGCTTGAAATATTGGAGCAAGAGTCGGATCTTGGCGCTGGAGCTCGGCTATATTGTTCCATTCTTCGAAAGAATTCAACTCCAAGGAACAAACTTGAAAATATTCTTGCGCATCATCGCCGTCCAGACTCTCAATGAGGTTGAGTAACAACAATTAGTCTTCCGAGGTTGGGCTTACAGCAGCTCGCGATAGCGCGTCTGGTACTGAATTAAGATTTCCGGCACGGTGCTCTATGGAAAATGGCATGAATTCTTGTAGTCGTAAGACCCAGCGGGCGAGACGACCGGTGAGCGTCGGTTTTGAGAAAACCCAAATAAGTGCGGCGTGATCAGTAATCACGTGAAACTTATGACCCTCAATATACTCTCGCCATTTTTCGAGAGCCCAAATGACCGCTAGGAGCTCAAGTTCGGTCGCACCGTATTGGCGCTCTGGTTGACTCAGCGTGCAGCTGGCGTAGGAGATAACCACTTCGTTGTCGTCGATGTACTGAACCAACACAGCTCCCAGGCCGACTTGACTAGCGTCAGTTCGAATCGTGAAAGGAAAATCGAAGTTTGGATACCCCGAGATGGGAGCAGAGACAAGTTTTGTTTTGATATTTCCGAAAGCGGTTTGACAAGGGCCGTTCCATTCCCATGTAATGTATTTTCGACGGAGGCGGTTCAAAGGTTCGGCAAGTTCGGCAAAGTTTTTTATAAAGCGGCGATACCAGCCAGCAAGGCCAAGGAACCTAGCCAGGTCCTTCTCATTGCGGGGTACAGGGTAGTCGGTTACTGCCCTGATTTTCTCGGGATCCATTCGTGCTTCGAAACGATGTGACCCAAGAAGTGGATTTCTTCTTGGGCAAATTTGCTCTTTTCGGGGTTGACCGTAAGGCCGGCGGCGCGTAAACGTTCCAGGACAGCCCGAACGTCGTCCGGATGATTTTCGACCTTCCCCGAGAATATTACGAGGTCGTCGAAAAAATTATCAGCTGCTTTCGTGAGTGTTTTTCCGAGTTTAGTGCCTAGAGTCAATCGCATACAACGCTCAAAGGTTGCTGGTGCATTTGTCAGACCAAAGGGCATAACCTTAAATTGGTAAAGGCCATCCGCGCAGACGAAGGCGGTTTTGCTTTTGGAGTCTTCGGCCAACGGGATCTGCCAAAACCCACTTTTCATGTCCAAGGTTGTAAATATTACGCTGCCTTGAAGCGTGTCCAAAATCTGGTTGACCGTTGGCATAGGAAATGCATCTTTTTTCGTTTTTATATTAACTCCACGTAGATCGACGCAAAGGCGAAAGTCCTTAGGGTCACTCGGAAGTAGCCCATCCTGTTATATATTTTAGTTCGTTCTGAATTTAGGCTTAGTACGGACTATCATATGAGAGGAGCGAACAATAACGTGAGTCGTACGTCTGAGATCTAGTGAGAAACTGTTTATTTATCTAGCGGGCGCTCTCTGACCTTATTAAATGTCATGTGTGTAAAAGAGCGTGCGCCATCTATATGAATTTACATGAATACATCACATGCCCATTTTATACAATAAAATTTAAATATAACTTATATCTTGAAGTATTAATTAGGGTAACGTGAGGGTTGTTTGATTACTCGTCGAAGCCTGGTTGTAGGAATTAAACTAGCATCGTCCTTGGATGGAGGCGTAGCTTTTTTTCATGGGTTCCGTTGACTTTGATCTGAGTCTCTGAGATACCTGTTTAGATAGTGGTAAAGAGGGTCTCTGGAAATGAGGAGTTTGAGGTAGGTTTTGTAGAGCTTGAGGTTTATATGGATAAAAGTCTTCTACGGTTCTTTCCTCTTTAAATCCAGGAGTAACATAAGTCTGTTGAGATTTCGATCCAGTAGGCTCAGACTGTTCTTGTGATATTTGTGTATGTTGTGATTCGAAATCGGTATCGTCGGTTCTATCTAAACGAATATGAAAGCGATTTCTCGTATATATTCGACCATCTTTGGATTCAATAGCGTTAAGATCTTGGTCCAGGGCCAATAGTTATGATTTTCCCTTGCTTCCATTTTTCTTCAGGATTTTTACGAAACCAAACGCGTGTGTTTTCTTTCAAAGGAGTTAATGATTTTGTTTTTGCGTTGGCATATTTCTTTTGTCGTTGGTGGCGGTCTTGAAGTTCTTGTGTAGCTGGTTTATTGTCAAAGTTGGGTTGTAGGTTTTTTGGATGTGTCGGTAAAAGAGATCTGATACGACGTCCCATAAGGAGTTCGGCTGGTGATTGGAGACCATTGGTTTGGAGTAATTCTATAGTCCAATAACACCAGGTGTATATCCTTACCATCTTCATACGCTTTTCGAAGGGAATATTTTAAAGTTTGGACAGCGCGTTCCACTTGTCCATTCGAACGAGGGTACCGAGGTGAGCTTGGGTTATGAGTTATCTTCCAGTCTATAAAAAACATTTGCATTTGGTCAGAAGGGAACGGAGGTCCTTGATCTGAAACCAGTTCGTCGGGAATGCCATGTCTTGCAAAAATAGTTTTCATGGCGTTTATAACGGCAGGTGCGGTAGTTCCATGCATTAGTTGGATTTCAACGAATTTCGAGAAGTAGTCGATTATTAGCATGTAGTGTTTACCGTTAAGTTCAAAAAAATCGCAACCAACTTTTTCCCATGGTCTAGAAGGTAATTGTCGATCAAGAAGTGGTTCGAGCTGGTTAGATCTTTGATATTCTTGACAGAGATGACATTTGGAGATAAAAACTTCTATGTCGTTATTCATATTTGGCCAGTAAAGATATTCACGTGCCTTTGATTTGGTAGCAACTATTCCTCGGTGTGCGACGTGAAGTGTCTTAAGAATATCTTCCCTAGCTTTCTCAGGTACAATGAATCTTTGTCCACGGCATAGGAGGCCATCAGAGGTCTCGTATAATTCATCCTTGCAGTGCCAGTAGGGACGTGTAGTAAGTTGGGTTTTAGATTTTACATCTGGCCATCCATTTCGAACATATGTTAGTACGTCCGAGAGAGTCGGGTCGGTTTGCGTCATTTGTCCTAGTTCGTTCCATTTCCCAGGTGACGCTTGAACTAGTAAACAGACTGTTGCAGGGTTTACGTCATCAATGGGAAAGTCAAAAGTAACGTTTGGAAGTTGCGCTCGGGACAATGCATCAGCGATAACCAATTCTTTTCCAGGTACGTAGGTAAGTTTTACTTCGTATCTATTCAATTTGAGTAACATTCTTTGTAGCCTTGGAGAAATGGAGTCGTATGGTTTTTTCCTTAGTCCCAGAAGCGGTTTATGATCGGTTTGGACTTCGACTAGTCTTCCATACGTATAGTAATTGAAGTGTTGTAATCCAAAAATTACTGACAGGAGTTCTTTTTCAATCTGGGCATAGCGCTGTTTAATATTATTGAGTGCAGCAGATACATACGCGACAGCTTGTTCGTCTTGTAGCAAGACTGCTCCAATTCCAAACTTGCTTGCATCCACAGCTACAGTTACCGGTTTCATTGGATTAAAAAGCTTAAGACAAGATGGTTGGGCGAGACATTGCTTCAGGTTTTGGAAATCACGATTCATATTTTCATCCCATAGCCACGCATTGCCGTAATAGTTGCCGTAAATTGTGTGTTTTGTTTGAGAGGTTCGGGGTGTATTTTGCCTGATAAGTTACCATTCCAAGGAAACGTAATAGATCTTCAGGGCCTTGAGGTTGTGGATACTCTAAAATGGCTAGTACTTTTGCAGGATCAGGAATTATTCCTTCCTTAGAGAGTATTTGGCCTAAGTACTTGATAGAGGGTTTAGTAAGTTGGAGCTTTTCTAGATTAAACTTGAGATTTTCGCGTCGTGCAATAGTAAACACTTTTCGCAGTAGTTGACAGTGTTCCATCATATCTTTGGATCCAAGAGCGAAATCGTCATAAAATGGATTAACAGTAGGCTCATCTTCAAAAACTGTGTTCATAGCTTTTTGAAATTCTTCAGGGGCCATATTTAAGCCAAATAGGAGCACCAGAAAGCGATACCTCCCCCACGGAGTAGCGAATGTCGTAAGGTAGGACGACTCTTCTTCCAGTGGTAGTTGCCAAAATCCGTTTTTTGCATCAAGTAAGGTAAAAATCGTACATCCTTGAAGAGTAGATACCAACTTATCCGGACTTGGAATTGGATAATGTGGTCTTTTAATTGCGTCATTCAGTGGTCGTGGGTCAAGATAGATTCGAACCTTTGAACTAGTTGTTCTGTCAGTACCTTGAAGTGACTTGCCTCGTTTTTCTATCAGAGTTATTGAACTAACCCAATCTGTAGGTTTGTCCACTTTAGAAATAATTTTGTCGTCGACCATTCTTTGTAGTTCGCCCTTGACTACATCGTGTAGCGCCAGTGGGATTTCGCGCGGTGCAGTCACGTGAGGTACAGCATCTTCCTTCAAGTGTATTTTGACAATTCGATTAAGTCTTCCCGTTCCAGTAAAAACATGTTTGTATTCATTGACGATTGATTCGGGTGTTTCTTGAAAGTGTGAATGATCCTTTAGTTCTGATATTTTCATGGTCATTATTTTAGAATCAGTTTTGCTTTTTTGGTTCATGGGATACTTTATTCTCGAGATTAATTGAAGATTTAAGCTTTCTTGCAGTCCCAATATAGGTACAGAGTTCAAAGTAGTTACCAAAAATTTCAAGTTAATTGGAGGTACGGTAGAATTAGTTATTTGAGCTTCGAATATGCAAGATCCAGTTATTGGTTATTTGAGCTTCGAATATGCAAGATCCAGTTATTGGTAGTTTAGTTCCATTGTATGTCTGTACTACTTGTCTTGTTTTGCTCAGCAGAGGTTGATTATGCCATTTTTCTAGTTCTACCGAAGGTATAACATTAACCTGCGCTCCAGTATCAACTTTCAGCTTGACTTGATTGCCTTTTAGAAAGACGTCTTGAAACCAATCAGCTTCTAAATTGCCTAATTCGTCAGTTGAACGTAGAGAACCAATGTAGTGAACTGTAGAGTCTTCAACATCGGAGGCTTCGTTTTCATTCAGTTCATTTATACGCCGAATCGGTTTCTTAGTTTTAGTATTGGATTTACTAGTCTTATTTTTTTGAGTCTTGGTTTGGCATTGGCTTGCCCAGTGATTTTTAAATCCACACGAGGTACAGGTTTGACCATATGCTGGACAGATATTTCGACCAAATTCGTGAGAACGGCCGCAAAACTTACACACCAGTGGTTTTGTAGACCTAAAAGAGGTCGTTTTCGAATTCACAGCTGCATTTCGATGAAAGTTTGGCCTACTGTTCCCACGGTGAAGCGCGTTGAGAGAGGAGTTTGGTCTATCGTTCTCACGGTCGGGTTTATGTATAGTAGAGGTATTTTCTCTCATAGATTCAGCATGAACTCTTGATTGTTCGGCAGATTTACATGCAGTTATATCTTCTTGGAGATTAATAGCTTTCTTAGTGTGGTCACGGAGTTGCCGTTCTCGTAAAGCATTTTCTCTTAATCCTTGAATTATTTTATCCCGTAACATGCGGTCTTGCAAAGTTCCATAGTTACAATCCACGATAGCTTGTCTTAAGCGGGTGTAAAAATCATGGAATTTCTCACCTTGTTGCTGCTTTATTTCCAAAAATATAAAAGCGGCATGTATTTCATTTTGGTAGTCCTTAAAATGCCCATCGAATTCGTCTAGTATTTGTTCAAGTGTTACTACTGTTGCTGGAGGGATTGCTTGTAGCGTGAACGATCGGTATTGTTGTTTATGTTCATCCCCGCAAATATGACGAAATAGAGCTTTCTTAGTATCCTCAGATTCAGCGCTGTATTTTATCGCTTCTATATAGTCTTCAAAGTCTTGTCTCCAGAAACGCCAAGATTCAGTGGGGTTATTTCCAGAAATAAAAGGCTTAATAGTAGGCAGATTTGTCGCCATTGTCTTGAGCTCAAGTAAAGTTGACTCGATAATTAGAATGCGAAGAATTACATACAGCTCGCCCGAGTGACAATGAAAAGGAGAACGCGAGTACGTGATCAACTATTCTGACACCATGTTATATATTTTAGATCGTTCTGAATTTAGGCTTAGTACGGACTATCATATGAGAGGAGCGAACAATAACGTGAGTCGTACGTCTGAGCTCTAGTGAGAAACTGTTTATTTATCTAGCGGGCGCTCTCTGACCTTATTAAATGGCATGTGTGTAAAAGAGCTTGCGCCATCTATATGAATTAAATGAATACATCACACATCCTTATTCTTTTTAGGGACTAAGATGATCGGTGAACTCCAAGGAGAGCAAGAAGGCTCTATAACGTCTGCTTCAAGCATTTCCTTAATTTTGTGGGAAATGACACGCGGTATGGAAACGAGCGATGAGGGGCTTCACTGCCAGTATCGATGTGATGCTCTAGAAGGTTCGTGCGGCCGGGAACGTCTGTAATAACGTCCGGAAATTCTAAAATCACGGCGTCCATTTGGTTCACGATATTAGTGGCCGATAACGCGATCAGTGGGGATGAAGTGTCGCAATCGGTCGCGATGGGGTGAGACGAACGCGATTGACCTGGAGGAATTCGCGATATAACTGTATCGGAACTATTTGGTGGGACGGCCGCGTCCGTTAGAGGTGACTGTTTATCACTGAGTTGGTGAAGCGCGAACGCGATCCATTTATAGGGAACTGTCTCGCCAACGGCGGTTAAACCGAAATGACCCGTATGAGGGGAGAGTAAAATACGATGTTTCCGCAAAAAATCTGAACCGAGGATTACCGCGGCACTCATTTGAGAAATAACTACAAAATTATGTACAAAAATATTATCGTCAATAAATACAGGAATTTTCACTTTTAGTGCAGTTTGTTTGTCCGTTATACTAGAATCTGCAAGTTTAATAGAACCGTGGTAAGGTTCCGCTGGATATTTTTCCTCGGCAAGGGCTTCCCAGACGGAGGAGAGTAACAGAGACACGCGAAGGGCGCCACTATCGAGTATCGCCGTGCCACTCCACGAATTACCAAGTTTAATGGCAACAAAGGAATCCGAGCCGGGTAGAGAAGAAGAAATTCCACTTACCACGTTGGTTGGGCTCTCTTGCAGAGAGCGTGATGTTGGGAAGACGACATCGCCCTCTAGTGTCGACGTCCAGAGGCGTTTCCCGAGGATGACGTAGCGTTGGAGCTTAACGAGGGTTGCTGACTCTCCAGATTGTTTTGTTTCCGTTTATTGCACTCGTCGATTGTGTGCCCAAAACGATGACAATATTTGCAATTTGCCCGAAAACGTTTGGGTTGGATAGCCTCCCGATGGGAACTAGCCTCGCGAATTGAATTGTCTTTATGGCTCGGCTTTTCCACGTTGACGGCGGCCGGAATAGAGTCCTGCGTGGGAGCGTTTGAAGAGCGATAGTCTCGTCGAGGTGGGAAACCATAGGGCTTTGGCGTCGTTGGCGAGGGTCCATTATTTCCCATACGTTTAAGATATTATTTTTGCTCTTTCAAAATGGTTTCAACCCGCGTTCCTTCCTCGACAAGAGATTCAACCGTTAACGTAGTAGCGTCATAAATTGTCATTTTTTTCCTTGAGTAGTGGATTTAACGCGGCTAGAACCTTTTTGGCTACTTTGGCGTCAGCAACCTTGGGGTTGATTTTCCTGCATAACCCCGCGATCTCTAATGCAAATTCCCGTATTGGTTCGCTTTCACGTTGTTCGCGCATTTTTAACTGACGGCGGAGCTCGTCGTCTAGCTTGGCACCACCGAACATGCGACGAAAACGCGTAGAGAAATCCGTCCAAGTTAAAAGTTGCGAATGGCAAAGGTGATACCAATCGCATGCAGGTCCGCGTAACCGAAAACTGATTTGTTTTAAAAGATCGTCCTCCGAAATAAATCCGGAGTCGATACACCCCTGAGCGCGATCCAAAAATTCGCGCGCTGTTACCGTCCCGTCATTATTAAAAAGCGGCAAAATGTCCGGCTTAGATAACAAGAGGGCCTTTCCGAAGGTATTGACGGGTGGTTCGGCTGAACTGGTCATGTTGGTGGAACTAGTTGAGGTTGAACCGGTTGAAATGCCCGAACGCTCGACAGGGCTACCTGAAGCTGAACCCTCCCCGCTCGTACCGGCAGGAGGGGGGTCGCTCCGATTAGACCCGGTCTCCGTACCAGAACTGACCGACGCGCGGTCAGCGGGCGCGGGGATGAAGCGTTCGAGGCGCGCACTGCCGCCTGGCAGCTCCTCCTCCAGAAGAGACGGGGAGACGAGGCGAGCCGAATTTACGGAAAGGGTAGAAAGTAAAAAGGCCCACCTACGTTCGTCTGCTTTACGATCCTCCTGGCAGATGCGCTCCCTCTCTTCTCGTTCTTCGCGCCAACGGCGTTCGTGTTCCTCGTGGTCTTCGCGCCGTAGACGTTCACGTTCCTCTCGAGCGGCGGCAGCCTCGCGGGCCCGAGTGGCCTGGTCCTCGCGGAGAAGGGAAATTATCGCCCGAACCGAGGCGGCGGAGTCCTCATTCCCTGAAGCGGCGTCCTCGCCATCGGACGAGGCATAACGCGAAGCGGATCACGTGGCGAAGGATGAAGGGAATTAGATAAGTGGACCTGGGGGTCCGACGGACTTTTCGAAATCGGTGAAGAAGGGCACCCACTTGATTGCGGCGCTCTAGCCGTAATGCCCGTGCACGATTTTGGATTTCGCGGAAATTAGGGTCCGAATTCGTACAAGATGAATAACGAATAAAAAAAAACGCATACGGGCGCCAATTGTAACGTAGACCCGGATAGTACTACTTAACTACGCTACATAAAATTAATTGCGATGAATGCTAACAATTAATACTTAGGAGATGGGAACTCATAGAAGAATACATTTAAATTAATTGTAATCAGTTACTTACAATTAATACTTAGAAGAATGGTACTCCTAGAAATAATATATTTAGAAACTTGCTTATTAAGCCTAATGAATTCCTTATGAATTCATGCGAATAAAAATGGAGGCGACCCTCTTCGTTGAAGATTTATTGAAAAAGTCTTTATTCTTGTTCTTCCCCCAATCACTACAAAAGGGTTTACATTCCCAAGGGGGGGGGGGGAAGGCATCGGTTAGCGACCAAGGAGTGGCCCGCGTCACGATGTCCAAAGTTTTATTTAAGAGGTTTCATTGGCTGGCGATTTTTACGTCACCATGAGACCCGAAAACAGACGACAGTTCCCTGGCCACAGGCGGGTACGGAGTTTCCGTGTTTTGTTTTAATTAAACTGGTAAGATTTTTAATGTTTTGTAAATAAATAAATTTATTTTTACCCACTTCAATGTTTCTGAGGAAATAAATGCATTTGAAGAATTTAATAATTAGGTTTTCCCAAGCTGCATCTATGTAAATAAATGTTAAAAACCAATCATGATTATGCAGGCCCTATATTGCGAGGCTAAGAATTGTTGGAATTACTTTTGTTTTACACTTTAAGTTTTGGATTGAATTTTAGAGAAGATTAAATTCGTTTTCTATTTTAGAATAAACATTAACCATTAACATCATGCCAGGAGCAAGATTGTTGCTATATGCAATAAGAGTCTTTTAAAAACTATCAAAACTACTTATTCGGTATCACTCCTTCCCGAAAGATTCATTACTAAGAAAAACTTGGGTAATCAAATGTAAAAGAGATGATAAATGGGATCCCGAATCTAGTCGAATCTGTTCTAAGCACTTCAAAGATGATAATTTTGAACGTGATATGAGGGTGGAACTTTTGGGACTTCCAGATCGTAAAGTTTTGTAGTTCAACGCTATAACAACGGAAAGGTTATTACCTATAACAGTTATTGCTCAAAATCCTTCTCAATCAGAAAGGCAGTTGCGAATATGTAAGAGGCTTCAAAAATAAGTGGCCAAAAACCTTATATCACCCAAATCAGTTGCAATTCACTCTCCTGTGGTAGGAAAAAGAATAGAAGACAACTAAGTTGAATCTCAAGCCACCCAAAACCTTGAATTCAATGCATTATTAAATCCACCTAAACCCAGTAAAACAACTATTCTGATTAAAACATTATACGCGAGAATAAACTTTATAGAAAACAAATGTAGCAATTTAGAAAAATTAAAAAGTTTATACAATGATGACATTATGGTATTCTTTTTCATTTTAGTCATATATTTTTATCACAAGAAAAACAAACAACTCTTTGCAATTAAATATTATTTTGATGATTTTTAACAATTAACTATTTTTCATACAATATTAATTTTTCACTTGTGATATAAACTGACTTCATTTTGTATACTTCTGTGATGATTAGTTCCTAGCAACTCATTACCACCGGGTTGCCACATGTCAGGGAATTTGAAAATGAACCAAAAAAGTCATGGAATTTAAAGATCTTTCAAGAAGCCAGGAAATTCTCTCCCTTGCTGTACTTCTACTCCAAAGTAGTAATCTTCTACTATTCCTTGGGGACCTAATTTCTGAAGAGCTTTTAACAAAGCTCAAAAACGGTAGTCAAAATAACGAGCGCAAGAAACTGGGTCATCTTGAATAAGCTTCGCTTTTTGGGCGTAACTTAAACTTAAAACCTCTTGATCAAGGTGTTCAAAATAACGATAGAGACAGCGATGATATATGGAAGGAGTCCGATGTTGTTAATTCAATCCCAGTGGGAAATCAGGACACGTTATTAGTTTCTTTGTCCGATTTTTACCACCTGATACTTTGCGAGTTAAATTTGCTCCAGGAGAAGGGCAAAAACCAATGTCATTGTTATTTGACGAGGATTCGAAGGAATTGTCTTTCCCGAGTATTTATGTTGGTGAAAAGAAGAGAACTCAATGTCAAAAGTAGCTATGGGGATATCGTTAAGTGGGAACTTCGAAATTCCGATCGCCGATGTGCGAAGAGTCCTTCGAAGTTATTTTATTCTCTAGTTAAATTACAAACGAACAAAATTAGTCAATCGATACAAGTGTGTAAGAGAAAAAGTAAAAAAAAATGACGGGCCGAGTTTCACGGCCGTGTACCTCGCCTCTGAGGGGGCCATTGATACGCTTATAATGCACGATGATGGTTTTAAATTTCTCGAAAGACTACAATCTTCTCCGCCTTATTGCCAACACAAGCAAATAGAGATGCTGGCGATGCTAAGACAACTTGGGACAGCTACTCATTTTGTTACGCTTTCAGCTGCCGCAAGTAAATGGCCCGAGCTTTTAAAGATTAAAGAGAGGAACGGCCACTAGTATAGCACAACCCGTCCGTGAAATGTCTGAAGATGACGTAGTTTTCCTCTCTCGCTTCTGTGTCCAAAGAAGCTAACTGCGCTTTTTTGGTGCGCACTCACGTGACATACCTACATCATCTCGCATCAAATTACAGCAGGCTATATCCTAGGCGCCTTAGCTGCACCTGAATAATTTCGGATTTCCCTGGAAGAGTGGGCTTGGGGAGTGTTTTAGTCCGCTCTCTCAGGGATTGTAATGGTACTAGGTCATCCTTTTATTCGCGGGTGACAAATTTCGTACAACATGAAGTTGTTGACCCTCTTTCAATAACCCTCCTTACATTTTTAAGTAAACAATTCTTAGAAATAAAGGAAAGAGTAGGTTTATACGGGCTGCCAAATTAAGGTGAACCACAGATAGTGAACCAGCTGCGGGCGAATGGTCACCAAACGTGATGATCAGCGCGCGTAAAGCGAGGCGCTCAATATCCCAATAAATAAACTATTCGTAAGGATAACGGATAAGGTAAATATTTACGCCGCTCAAAATGTGGTGGAATCGAAACCTTATTGTAAATTGGCACCCCTGCTGAAAAAATCCATAGCTCGCTCCTTCTCTAGCAAGGAGTCACGAGTGTTACACGTAGCGTGCGCGAAAAAGGATGCGCATTAGAAAATACGTATCAGCAAAGGGGGGAAACAAAGGGGGAATTGAAAGCAAAAGCTGACTTTGAACGACGCAAGTTATAACATGAGGTGGCCGTTCCTCTCCTTTAATCTTCCTAGGTATTGCGCTCAATTTCTGGGCAAGAAGTTCTAGGAAATCAAGAGGTTTTAAGTTTAAGTTACGCCCAAAAAGCGAAGCTTATTCAAGATGACCCAGTTTCTTGCGCTCGTTATTTTGACTACCGTTTTTGAGCTTTGCTAAAAGCTCTTCAGAAATTAGGTCCCCAAGGAATAGTAGAAGATTACTACTTTAGAGTAGAAGTACAGCAAAGGGGCTCTCCTCACCAACATGGACTTATATGGATAAAAGGGGCTCCAAAATTGAAAGACTACTTTTCTGATGTCAAAGAAGTAGAAAAGTTTGTCGATAAAATTATTGCATGCGCTGGGGAGCATGACGATGAAAACTTAAATTTATTGACACGGCTACAGTTTCATAGACACACGACAACGTGTAAAAAAAGTAAATAATAGTTCAGTTTGCCGCTTTGGAATTCCTTTCTCACCCATGCCCCGTACTCTAATATACGATCCAAAGAAAAGGGTGGATGGAACGTCGGAGGTAGAAAAGAAATGCAAAGAAAATAGTAGACGTTTGTACCATACTTTGCAAATTAAGGAAAAGGAACTTTGGGTTAATATATTTGAGGAATTGTTAGCGAAATTAAACATGACTGAAAAAGAGTATATTTCTGCCGATACTTATGATATTAAAAGAAAAGCAGTTCTTTTGAAGCGAATTCCTAAAGATACTAGGGTTAATCCTTATAATAAGGAAGTTTTGGGGCTTTGGCAAGCAAATATGGATTTTCAGTATGTTCTCGATCCCTACGCTTGCGTTATGTACATTGTATCTTATATTGGAAAATCGCAACGAGGCATGTCGGACCTCTTGCGTACAGCCGCAAAACAAGCGAATAAAGACAAATGCACAGATAAAGAGAAATTGAAAGTTATAGCGAATAAGTTTTTAAATTCACACGAGATAAGTGAGCAGGAGGCGGCTTAGTCTTGTTTACAAATTCCTGTGTCAAGGTGTAGTAGAGCGTGTACGTTCATTATTACAAATTTGCCCGAAAACCGTGTACACATTCTTAAAAGCCAAGTGGAGCTTCAAGAGTTGCCAGAAGACAGTGACAAAGTTTTTTCCACTGGGCTTTTAGATCATTATATCCATAGACCTGATGAGTTGGCGATGACAACCTAAGCTCATTTCGCTGCTTGGTATGAGTATGCCAAAAGACGAAAAGCAGTCCCTAAGCCCCAAACCAATGTTGATGACGTAGAAAACAATGAGGTCGAATCGTATGGTAAGTGCCTAAAACTTAAGGACTCTTCGGGGTTCGTTCGATAACGTGGATACTCTAAAATAGTACGATATCGAAGGTTTAATTGCAAAAAGATCCAGACAACTTTTATAGAGAACAAATAATGTTGTTTACGCCTTGGCGCGATGAAACTAAAGATATCTTAGATCAGGATTTTAAAACAGAGTATGAAGTTTGTCTAGAGAATATTATGGAAGTCAGAAAAGAATTTATCGATGAAATTGACGAAATGGCGCTTGAACAGGCCATTAACGATTTTGAGAACGAAGCCATAGAATCAGATCTTACTAATATGCAACCCGAATTTCAACATCAAAATGAATTATACATCGGTTGTATACCGAATATACTGAATTTCTAGTTAATAGTGCGCAAGACGCTGTAGGAAATATCAATAGAGAGCTAATTAATGGAAATCCTGATAAAAACGATTTCGCCGTCAGTTACTTTAGTAGATGATTCAGAATACAAAGATATTGTTAGAAAGTTAAATTCGAAACAAAGAGAGATATTCTATCATGATTTGTTTCATTTAAAAACTCGAGAAACGCCTTTACGTCATTTTGTTACCGGGGGAGCAGGTGTTGGAAAAAGCCTATTGATTAGTGCTATTTACGAGGAAGTTTCTACATTTTACAACAAACAACCAGGGTCTAATCCTTCAGAAGCGAAAGTTATACGATGTGCACCAACGGGTAAAGTGCATTCAATATAGGTGGAGCTACTTTGCACAGTACATTTAGTTTACCTGTTAGTCAGTTTGCTGGACATATTTCCAGGTTGGAGAGTAACACAAATCTAGACAACTGTACGGCCAATAAAAACTGCTAATTATTGAAGAAATTCCTATGGTAGGGGCAAAAATATTTAATAGAGTTAGTGCGAGATTGCAAGAAATTATGGGTTGCCCGGAGTATTTTGGTGGAGTGTCCGTCTTGCTCGTTGACGATTTCAATCAACTTAGATCTGTACGTGATTATTTTGCTTTTCAGCCACCAAGTGAAGCTCATAATCATTATTTCTCGTTGATTGGAAACCCTATATGAAAGGAGTTCCAGTTTTTAGAACTCGACGAAATAATGAGGCAAAAAGATGATAAAAAAATTGCAGAAGCTTTGAATGACACAAAAAGAATATAGACATTTTCGCTAGTTTAGAAATAAATGCGAACAGGAACCCTCCAAAGGATGCTATTCATCTTTTCGCCACTAATGCTGAGGTGAACCGCTTTAATTCAGAAAAACTTGCTAGGATGGAAACTGAAAAGACTTGTTCGGAATCAATAGATTTTGTAAATGGAGACTTAAGTACCAAAGTTAAGAGTGATATTTTAGCACACGTTCAAATGTTAGAAACTAACGATACATATGGTCTTCCAAGAGAATTGAAACTGGCGTGTGCATTTAGATATATGATGACTAATAATGTTGACACAGCAGACGGACTAACGAATGGGGCGACTGGTTGGTTGCGTAAAATAGAATATGGTACTAATAAACAAGATGGTCAAGCCCATAGGAAAGTCACACCGCATATGGTATAATGCTAACGTAGGAAATTGCCTTTATGAAAATTTAGATTTTTTTGTGCACCCATGTTTTAATTTTTCAATTGAACCTTTTTCATTTTTCAATTGAAACTTTTTCATTTTTCAATTGAAACTTTTTCATTTTTCAATTGAAACTTTTTCATTTTTCAATTGAAACTTTTTCATTTTTCAAATGAAACTTCATTTTTCAAATGAAACTTCATTTTTCAAATGAAACTTCATTTTTCAAATGAAACTTCATTTTTCAAATGAAACTTCATTTTTAAAATGAAACTTTTTCATTTTTCAAATGAAACTTCATTTTTCAAATGAAACTTCATTTTTCAAATGAAACTTTTCATTTTTCAAATGAAACTTTTTCATTTTTTAAATGAAATTTTTTCGTTTTTCAAATGAAACTTTTTCGTTTTTCAAATGAAACATTTTCGTTTTTCAAATGAAACTTTTTCGTTTTTCAAATGAAACTTTTTCGTTTTTCAAATGAAACTTTTTCGTTTTTCAAATGAAACTTTTTCGTTTTTCAAATGAAACTTTTTCGTTTTTCAAACGAAACTTTTTCGTTTTTCAAATGAAACTTTTTCGTTTTTCAAATGAAACTTTTTCGTTTTTCAAAGAACTTTTTCGTTTTTCAAATAACTTTTTCGTTTTTCAAATGAAACTTTTTCGTTTTTCAAATGAAACTTTTTCGTTTTTCAAATGAAACTTTTTCGTTTTTCAAATGAAACTTTTTCGTTTTTCAAATGAAACTTTTTCGTTTTTCAAATGAAACTTTTTCGTTTTTCAAATGAAACTTTTTCGTTTTTCAAATGAAACTTTTTCGTTTTTCAAATGAAACTTTTTCGTTTTTCAAATGAAACTTTTTCGTTTTTCAAATGAAACTTTTTCGTTTTTCAAATGAAACTTTTTCGTTTTTCAAATGAAACTTTTTCGTTTTTCAAATGAAACTTTTTCGTTTTTCAAATGAAACTTTTTCGTTTTTCAAATGAAACTTTTTCGTTTTTCAATTGAAACTTTTTCATTTTTCAAATGAAACTTCATTTTTCAAATGAAACTTCATTTTTCAAATGAAACTTTTTCATTTTTCAAATGAAACTTCATTTTTCAAATGAAACTTCATTTTTCAAATGAAACTTCATTTTTCAAATGAAACTTTTCATTTTTCAAATGAAACTTTTTCATTTTTTAAATGAAACTTTTTCGTTTTTCAAATGAAACATTTTCGTTTTTCAAATGAAACTTTTTCGTTTTTCAAATGAAACTTTTTCGTTTTTCAAATGAAACTTTTTCGTTTTTCAAATGAAACTTTTTCGTTTTTCAAATGAAACTTTTTCGTTTTTCAAATGAAACTTTTTCGTTTTTCAAATGAAACTTTTTCGTTTTTCAAATAACTTTTTCGTTTTTCAAATGAAACTTTTTCGTTTTTCAAATGAAACTTTTTCGTTTTTCAAATGAAACTTTTTCGTTTTTCAAATGAAACTTTTTCGTTTTTCAAATGAAACTTTTTCGTTTTTCAAATGAAACTTTTTAGTTTTTCAAATGAAACTTTTTCAAATGAAACTTTTTCGTTTTTCAAATGAAATTTTTTCGTTTTTCAAATGAAACTTTTTCGTTTTTCAAATGAAACTTTTTCGTTTTTCAAATGAAACTTTTTCGTTTTTCAAATGAAACTTTTTCGTTTTTCAAATGAAACTTTTTCGTTTTTCAAATGAAACTATTTCGTTTTTCAAATGAAACTTTTTCGTTTTTCAAATGAAACTTTTTCGTTTTTCAAATGAAACTTTTTCGTTTTTCAAATGAAACTTTTTCGTTTTTCAAATGAAACTTTTTCGTTTTTCAAATGAAACTTTTTCGTTTTTCAAATAACTTTTTCGTTTTTCAAATGAAACTTTTTCGTTTTTCAAATGAAACTTTTTCGTTTTTCAAATGAAACTTTTTCGTTTTTCAAATGAAACTTTTTCGTTTTTCAAATAACTTTTTCGTTTTTCAAATAACTTTTTCGTTTTTCAAATAACTTTTTCGTTTTTCAAATGAAACTTTTTCGTTTTTCAAATGAACCTTTTTCGTTTTTCAATTGAAACTTTTTCGTTTTTCAATTGAAACTTTTTCATTTTTCAATTGAAACTTTTTCATTTTTCAATTGAAACTTTTTCATTTTTCAAATGAAACTTCATTTTTCAAATGAAACTTTTTCATTTTTCAAATGAAAATTCGTTTTTCAAATGAAACTTTTTCGTTTTTCAAATGAAACTTTTTCGTTTTTCAAATGAAACTTTTTCGTTTTTCAAATGAAACTTTCGTTTTTCAAATGAAACTTTTTCGTTTTTCAAATGAAACTTTTTCGTTTTTCAAATGAAACTTTTTCGTTTTTCAAATAAAACTTTTTCGTTTTTCAAATGAAACTTTTTCGTTTTTCAAATGAAACTTTTTCGTTTTTCAAATGAAACTTTTTCGTTTTTCAAATGAAACTTTTTCGTTTTTCAAATGAAACTTTTTCGTTTTTCAAATGAAACTTTTTCGTTTTTCAAATGAAACTTTTTCGTTTTTCAAATGAAACTTTTTCGTTTTTCAAATGAAACTTTCGTTTTTCAAATGAAACTTTTTCGTTTTTCAAATGAAACTTTTTCGTTTTTCAAATGAAACTTTTTCGTTTTTCAAATGAAACTTTTTCGTTTTTCAAATGAAACTTTTTCATTTTTCAAATGAAACTTTTTCGTTTTTCAAATGAAACTTTTTCGTTTTTCAAATAACTTTTTCGTTTTTCAAATGAAACTTTTTCGTTTTTCAAATAACTTTTTCGTTTTTCAAATAACTTTTTCGTTTTTCAAATAACTTTTTCGTTTTTCAAATAACTTTTTCGTTTTTCAAATGAAACTTTTTCGTTTTTCAATTGAAACTTTTTCGTTTTTCAATTGAAACTTTTTCGTTTTTCAATTGAAACTTTTTCATTTTTCAATTGAAACTTTTTCATTTTTCAATTGAAACTTTTTCATTTTTCAAATGAAACTTCATTTTTCAAATGAAACTTCATTTTTCAAATGAAACTTCATTTTTCAAATGAAACTTCATTTTTCAAATGAAACTTCATTTTTCAAATGAAACTTCATTTTTCAAATGAAACTTCATTTTTCAAATGAAACTTCATTTTTCAAATGAAACTTCATTTTTCAAATGAAACTTTTTCATTTTTCAAATGAAACTTCGTTTTTCAAATGAAACTTTTTCGTTTTTCAAATGAAACTTTCGTTTTTCAAATGAAACTTTTTCGTTTTTCAAATGAAACTTTTTCGTTTTTCAAATGAAACTTTTTCGTTTTTCAAATGAAACTTTTTCGTTTTTCAAATGAAACTTTTTCGTTTTTCAAATGAAACTTTCGTTTTTCAAATGAAACTTTTTCGTTTTTCAAATGAAACTTTTTCGTTTTTCAAATGAAACTTTCGTTTTTCAAATGAAACTTTTTTGTTTTTCAAATGAAACTTTTTCGTTTTTCAAATGAAACTTTCGTTTTTCAAATGAAACTTTTTCGTTTTTCAAATGAAACTTTTTCGTTTTTCAAATGAAACTTTTTCATTTTTAGTGTTTTTTATGTTTGGCATCCTCCATGTTTTTTTTATGTTTGGCATCCTCCATTTTTTTTTATGTTTGGCATCCTCCATGTTTTTTTTTTATGTTTGGCATCCTCCATGTTTTTTAAGTTTGGCATCCTCCATGTTTTTTTAAGTTTGGCATCCTCCATGTTTTTTTTAAGTTTGGCATCCTCCATGTTTTTTTAAGTTTGGCATCCTCCATGTTTTTTTATGTTTGGCATCCTCCATGTTTTATTTTTTTTTTATTTTTGACATCCTCCGTGTTTTTTTATGTTTGGCATCCTCTATGTTTTTTTTAGTGTTTGGAATCCTCCATGCTTTTAAAGTTTTTTAAGAATTGCTTGGCTTAGTCATACGCGACTTCTTGTTTCTTGGTTCAAAAAAATATAATATATATAAGTTCTGGCAATAACGAGGCATAGTGCCGTGGCCGAGCGGTTAAAGCCGTCAAATATATACCATTATTATAAGATATAATAATCCAGGTTCGATTCCTGGCGGGGGCCGAAAAAAATGTAAATGGTTGGATGGATAGCAAATGAGTATACGAAAGACTTCCATTACTTTGCTTAATTGTATTAATGTAATTAACATATAATTTAAAGCTATTTGCATTGTTTGTGGTTTAAACCTACGCGATTACTCATTTTTCTACTCGATGACGTTTTTCGTCATTTCTGGAGACATCTGACTTCTGACATCTGACTTCAGACAGCCCTGTTCATAGTAATAGCCTACACCACTTTTTCGTTTTTCAAATGAAACTTTCGTTTTTCAAATGAAACTTTTTCGTTTTTCAAATGAAACTTTTTCGTTTTTCAATTTTCAAATGAAACTTTTTCGTTTTTCAATTTTCAAATGAAACTTTTTCGTTTTTCAATTTTCAAATGAAACTTTTTCGTTTTTCAAATGAAACTTTTTCGTTTTTCAAATGAAACTTTTTCGTTTTTCAAATGAAACTTTTTCGTTTTTCAAATGAAACTTTTTCGTTTTTCAAATGAAACTTTTTCGTTTGTCAAATGAAACTTTTTCGTTTTTCAAATGAAACTTTTTCGTTTTTCAAATGAAACTTTTTCGTTTTTCAAATGAAACTTTCGTTTTTCAAATGAAACTTTTTCGTTTTTCAAATGAAACTTTTTCGTTTTTCAAATGAAACTTTTTCGTTTTTCAAATGAAACTTTTTCGTTTTTCAAATGAAACTTTTTCGTTTTTCAAATGAAACTTTCGTTTTTCAAATGAAACTTTTTCGTTTTTCAAATGAAACTTTTTCGTTTTTCAAATGAAACTTTCGTTTTTCAAATGAAACTTTTTCGTTTTTCAAATGAAACTTTTTCGTTTTTCAAATGAAACTTTCGTTTTTCAAATGAAACTTTTTCGTTTTTCAAATGAAACTTTTTCGTTTTTCAAATGAAACTTTTTCATTTTTAGTGTTTTTTATGTTTGGCATCCTCCATGTTTTTTTTATGTTTGGCATCCTCCATTTTTTTTTATGTTTGGCATCCTCCATGTTTTTTTTTTATGTTTGGCATCCTCCATGTTTTTTAAGTTTGGCATCCTCCATGTTTTTTTAAGTTTGGCATCCTCCATGTTTTTTTTAAGTTTGGCATCCTCCATGTTTTTTTAAGTTTGGCATCCTCCATGTTTTTTTATGTTTGGCATCCTCCATGTTTTATTTTTTTTTTATTTTTGACATCCTCCGTGTTTTTTTATGTTTGGCATCCTCTATGTTTTTTTTAGTGTTTGGAATCCTCCATGCTTTTAAAGTTTTTTAAGAATTGCTTGGCTTAGTCATACGCGACTTCTTGTTTCTTGGTTCAAAAAAATATAATATATATAAGTTCTGGCAATAACGAGGCATAGTGCCGTGGCCGAGCGGTTAAAGCCGTCAAATATATACCATTATTATAAGATATAATAATCCAGGTTCGATTCCTGGCGGGGGCCGAAAAAAATGTAAATGGTTGGATGGATAGCAAATGAGTATACGAAAGACTTCCATTACTGTGCTTAATTGTATTAATGTAATTAACATATAATTTAAAGCTATTTGCATTGTTTGTGGTTTAAACCTACGCGATTACTCATTTTTCTACTCGATGACGTTTTTCGTCATTTCTGGAGACATCTGACTTCTGACATCTGACTTCAGACAGCCCTGTACATAGTAATAGCCTACACCACTTTTTCGTTTTTCAAATGAAACTTTCGTTTTTCAAATGAAACTTTTTCGTTTTTCAAATGAAACTTTTTCGTTTTTCAAATGAAACTTTTTCGTTTTTCAATTTTCAAATGAAACTTTTTCGTTTTTCAATTTTCAAATGAAACTTTTTCGTTTTTCAAATGAAACTTTTTCGTTTTTCAAATGAAACTTTTTCGTTTTTCAAATGAAACTTTTTCGTTTTTCAAATGAAACTTTTTCGTTTTTCAAATGAAACTTTTTCGTTTTTCAAATGAAACTTTTTCGTTTTTCAAATGAAACTTTTTCGTTTGTCAAATGAAACTTTTTCGTTTGTCAAATGAAACTTTTTCGTTTTTAAATGAAACTTTTTCGTTTTTCAAATGAAACTTTTTCATTTTTCAAATGAAACTTTTTCATTTTTAGTGTTTTTTATGTTTGGCATCCTCCATGTTTTTTTTTTTATGTTTGGCATCCTCCATTGTTTTTTTTTATGTTTGGCATCCTCCATTTTTTTTATGTTTGGCATCCTCCATGTTTTTTTTTTATGTTTGGCATCCTCCATGTTTTTTAAGTTTGGCATCCTCCATGTTTTTTTAAGTTTGGCATCCTCCATGTTTTTTTTAAGTTTGGCATCCTGCATGTTTTTTTAAGTTTGGCATCCTCCATGTTTTTTTATGTTTGGCATCCTCCATGTTTTATTTTTTTTTATTTTTGACATCCTCCGTGTTTTTTTTATGTTTGGCATCCTCTATGTTTTTTTTTAGTGTTTGGAATCCTCCATGCTTTTAAAGTTTTTTAAGAATTGCTTGGCTTAGTCATACGCGACTTCTTGTTTCTTGGTTTAAAAAAATATAATATATATAAGTTCTGGCAATAACGAGGTATAGTGCCGTGGCCGAGCGGTTAAAGCCGTCAAATATATACCATTATTATAAAATATAATAATCCAGGGGTGCTATTCTGAGGCGTTCGGTAAGGATACCGAAAATTGTTTAACGAACTCTCTACAGAGGGTCGCTTAACTGAAACCCCCTTCCGACGTGAGAAGGTGGTATTCTGAGGCGCTCTCTCTCTCTGTTCGTTATCCGTTCGTTAGAAATCCTCCTCTCGGACTAGAGGTGATAGTAGTTTTTTTTTCACCTATTTCCTCTTATTATTTTGGGTCATGTGATTAACCTCTAAACCAATGGGAATAAAGATACTAGTGTAGCAGACAATTATTTCATTTCATATTCATAATATTAATAGTCGTCGATTTTAGTCGGGAAGTAATATTCTTCGCTTTAAAAGAATACATTATTTTCAAGCTTTTTAAGGTATATATGTTAATGTAGTTTACCTATTTTATATAATTCTACATTTTCATTCATTTTTTATTTTTAAAAACATTAGATTATGTTATCGAGATTCCTTTCCAAGGATATTCAATAAGCCTTGGTTACTAACTCGCTTTATTGTACTGTTGTTATCCTGTATATTGTTGAAATATGCCTCCCCGTGGGCCAAAAGTAACTCGAAATCAACGGCTAATTATGCTCGACTTTATGGAGGCTCATCCAGAATTAGTCTCTGGTAGATTGGACGGAGATTTTACGAAAGCGGTGCAAGAGAGGTTATGGATGCAATTAACAGACCGTTTAAATGTGGACGGTACGGGTCCTACAAGAGATCTAAAAAAATGGAAAAAGGTATATGATTATATCTTTAGAGATGACTATCTAAGTTGTTGTATAATGATTAATTTAAATATTTAAGTCTTGGGCTGACTGGAAATCGGAGACGAAAGGGAAGGCAGCTGCGATCAAACGATCTCAGGGTGGCACTGGAGGTGGACAGAAAACACCATTGGAACTGACAGACCTAGAGCAACGATTGCTAGACATAATTGGTCCCTTGTGTGTGGAAGGGGATCCTCAAATACCCGAATTAGGGTTTCCACTTCAAAATGTAAACTTGATCTTAATCTTTATGTTCTAGTTTACATGGTTGCTCTAACTACCTTTTTTAACAAATTTTCGGAGTAAATTCTAATATGATATTTCAAATCACAGGTAGCTAGTGGTTCTTCCAATTTAAACACTAAATCGTATCAAAACGAAAATGAATGTGGACAATATAAATCCCCAAAAAACATGAATGAGAATATTATTCAATTTAAGGAAGCGGCTAATGGGAGTATTAGTTTTGAGTTGGTTTTGCCATCCGCAATTGGTAAAGTTCCTCTCGGTTCCGACCCAACTGTTGAAGAAAATAAAAAATTGCCTAATAATTCTACTACGACTTCGAAAAATAGTAAGACAACTAATGAGTCAAGTACCAAACAATTTTTAATCATTTGCCTGGTTTTGCACTCTTTACAGCAAATAATGTAGAGCAGGATAACCCCAATGAAAAAGAGGAAGATGGGCCTCGCAGAAAAAAAAGTATGCTTTAACTGTAAAAAAGTTTTTCATAAATAATAAATTTTCTTATTATTCTTATTAGGAAGACACGCACGCACTGAAAATAATGAAAATTACGAAAGGGCAACGGAAACTTTAAAAGAAATGGAAAATGAGAAAAACATCATATTTAAAAGCATTCAATCTGCGTTAGAGGAAAGAAATATAATTGAGCGGGAAAGAAATGCTATCAAACGGGAGAAAGCCAATTCTCTAGGAAATTTATCCGTTGCAATTTTGGAAATTGCCAAGCATATCGGGAACTTCACGAACAAATGATACTTTAAGAAAGATTGTTTCGGTTGTAAATAGATTGGCAAATATTTGCCAAACTTTTAATTAAAACTTGTTTTTTTTAATTGAATTCACACTCATTTTCAATTGTCAATATTTTTATTCCTCTTTCGATTGTATCCCCTCTTTAAATTAGAATTGTAAAAATTTAACATATTTATTTTTTTAATTATTCAAAGCGCCTAACGAGATGGTCCCGAAGTCCTTGTCCTCCTCTTAGCCAATTTTCATTTGGTCCGGGTATGTATTCAGGGGCATCAATTACTAGCGATCGTCGTTCGTGTCTTAATTGTCTTCGCCTCACTCTTAGTCGTCTTCTCATTCTTCTCCTTGCATCTATTTCTTCATCGTCAGTGTCACTTTCACTTGATGATTCAGTATCTGTAAATACATCGTCTTCTGGGCGATGCTCTGCATCTCTGCGCATGTTGTGTAATGTACAACACGCATACACAATTCTGGCAGCTGCTGTTGGGTGGTAGTGGAGGGTGCGATGCATAAGTAAGCAACGAAAAACTTGCTTTAATAGCCCAATAGTACATTCTACAAGTTGGCGCGTTTGAGTGAGGGCCTTGTCAAATTTATATTCTGCAGAACCTTCCACCGTGTGAGTTATGGGTGTTATTAGCCAAGGTCTAAGAGGATACCCACTATCACCTGTGAATAGAAAATTAGTGTATAAGATTAATGTATCTACTTTGAGAAAATTTCAAAGAATATATACCAATGAGCCAACAATCTTTCCGTCCATCAATGTAAGCCCTTTCTAAATGAGTCGATACTTGTGACATTCTAAATACATGCGAGTCATGCGCAGAGCCAGGGAACTTTGCATTGCAATTAATTATTCGCATATTGTGGTCACAAATCTTAAAAAAAAAGTATTTATACTTATGTAGAATACTCGTATTAAGGCTTTAAACTTACAATTTGAGTATTTAGGGAATGAAATCCTTTGCGGTTTACATAGAGGTATTCCCTGTGTTCTTGGTCATTAATTGACGGAGCTACAATTGCAATTTGGGTACCATCTATGGCTCCAATTATTCCTGGAAATCTTGCTACTTTGCTAAAGCTTTGGAAATAAACAAAACTTTACTTTTAACTATAAGACGTAAATTAATAAAAATATAAAAAAAATTTTTATTAACATTCTTACCCAATCTTATTAGCTAAAATTTCCTCATCAGTCACAGGGAATTTAATTACCTCGGGCGTGTAAACTTCAATAATAGCTTTACTAACGCTTGAGACACACCGACTGACTGTAGATTGGCTAACGGCAAGAAATAGATCTTGACCAACGGCTAATTGGTATGATCCTACGGCATAAAACCGTAAGGAAATTAATATCTAAAATGTAATTATAATTTAGAAAAATTAATTCAAATGTTAATAAAAATAATAATTGTACCTTAATGTTTGGAGGAATTCCCAGTGCATTTTGACCCGTTAGGCGATCTCCAAGGCGGTCACACATATTTAAAGCTAAGGTTTTAGAAATCCTAAAAAGTCTTTTAAACCTAAAATCGTCAAGTTCGAAAGCTTGAGATCTATCTCTAAAAATCCTTTGACGTCTTAAGTCTCGGGGTGCAACTTCATCGGCAATAATGGCCAGTCGTAAAATCTCGTGACGAAGTACATCCGCCGCCATTTTAAAATTGGATTTTAAGGAAATTTTGTTCGTAAAGACCCGTAACGACAGCAAAACCCCTTTCGTTACGATACCGACAATTTGTAACGTTAGTTACCGAAAAAAAACCTTACCGAACACCTCAGAATCACTACTTTGGATCATAACGTAAATTTTAGACCTTAACGAACATTTTCGTTCGGTAGAGGGCCTTACGAACGCCTCAGAATAGCACCCCTGGTTCGATTCCTGGCGGGGGCCGAAAAAAATGTAAATGGTTGGATGGATAGCAAATGAGTATACGAAAGACTTCCATTACTTTGCTTAATTGTATTAATGTAATTAACATATAATTTAAAGCTATTTGCATTGTTTGTGGTTTAAACCTACGCGATTACTCATTTTTCTACTCGATGACGTTTTTCGTCATTTCTGGAGACATCTGACATCTGACTTCAGACAGCCCTGTACATAGTAATAGCCTACACCACCACCCGTTGGGTGTTTGGTGTGGCTAAAAACGGAGGTCAATTTCCATTAAGAGTTTGGATCGAATTTGATGACCAAAAAGTTTAGAAAAATTTTAGGCAAAGAAGTTACGGGTTGTATAGGTTAAATAACTTTAGTCCGTCTTGGACGCCCGTTGAAAAAGTAACCAAAACATTTGCGAGAAAATGGAGGCAGAACAATGTTACAGTGTCCAGGAAACAATTTCCTTTGGTAATTTCCGAAGCTCTTACTATACATAAAAGACAGGGAGATACTTACTCTTCGGTGGTGGTTCAATTTAAAGCATCAAAGAAACTAGAAAGGGCTTCATTGTATGTTGCATGCTGTAGAGCAAGGTCAGCCTCTGGTTTTTATATTGATGGTAAATTTCAAGTTCCAAATTCCCCTAAAAACAACGTTGTAGAGTTGGAACTCAAAAGATTGCGAAATACAAAAAGTATTGAGCTCCCATTCTTGAAAAAACCGGTGTTCATTTATGTTAGTAATGTGCAATCCTTAAATGCTCACTTGGAAGATATTCTAGCCGACAACGTTATACAGGATGGTAAAGATCAGAACAACACCTATCTTTGTGGAGGTCTACCAATAATGCCGTCGGATGACGTCACTATACTACAATGTAGACCTCGCATACAGGGTGTTAGTAAATACTTGTCATTGTAACCAAATGAGAATTTTCTATGGGTTTAATAGGGTAACTGCCTGATGGCTAGAAACATTGCAGTGGCACAGATCTAAGCCTCGTAATTCACTAGATGACTTAACTCCGAGACAATTTATTTAACATCTTTAATAATAAGATAATGGATGAATTGAATCGACGTGAGGCCAGAACCGCCAAAGTTGAATCCTTACGGTTAGCACATCAACGTAAATGTTCGATGTGTCTACCATCGTGGTGTAGGCACTCTTGGAGGCGACTTTCCAGGTCTTGCAATGCATTTGCCAGCATTTGAGTAGTGATTTCATTGATAGCCGCTGCAATCCGGTCCTTTAGGTTTTCTGCGCCCATTGGCTCTGTTTCGTAAACGATGCCCTTAACAAAACCCCATAGGAAGAACTCAAGTGTTGCTAAGGTCAGGAGACCATGCTGGCCACAGAATTGGTCCACCTCTACCTGTCCAACGATTGGGAAAGTGGTCTTTCAGCCACAGACGAACATTGACCGCCCAGTGTGGTGGGGCTCCATCCTGTTGGAGCCACATGTTGCAAGTCACTGCTAATAGCAATACGTTTATAGCGTCACTAAACTCGTGACGCAGGAAGTCCAAGTACAAATCTCCAGTAATGTTAGAATCGAAGAAAAAGGGAATGATAATTCGGTTCCCAAGAATGCCAACCCAAATATTTACCTTCCATCGAATTTGATGGTAATGGTGTCGTAACCAATAGGGATTGTGATGGGTCCAGTAATTCATGTTATGACGGTTTACCGTACCATCTCTCTGAAATGTAGCCTCGCCCTAAACATAACCTTTTGAAAGTAATGGATCGGCTGCAATTAGGTCACACATTGTAAGACAAAATTCTTGCCGTCTTTGATAATCGTCGTCTGTTAAGGCTTAATGGAGGTGGTTATGATAGGGCCGGTAGTGGTGGTTATGTAAAAAGCCAAGAACAGTAACTTGGATTAGTCCAACCTCGTATCTTACCATGCATGACCTAATTGCAACCGATCCACTATTTTTGCAAAAGGTGCTGTTTTCGGACGATGCTACATTTCACAGGATGGTACGGTAAACCGTCATAACATGCACTACTGGACCCACCACAATCCCTTTTGGTAAATGTCTGGGTTGCCATTATTGAGAACCGATTTATCGGTTCCTTTTTCTTCGACGCGAACATTACTGGAGAACTGTACTTGGACTTCCTGCGTCACGAGTTTAGTGACGCGATAGACGCATTGCTATTAGCAGTGATTCGCAGCGTGTGGTTCCAACAGGATGGAGCCCCACACACATTGGGCGGTCAATGTTCGTCAATGGCTGAACGACCACTTGGAAAGGTAGAGGTGGACCAATTCCGTGACCAGCACGGTTTCCTGACCTTACCCCACTGGATTTGTTTCTATGGTGTTATGTTGAGGGCGGCGTCTACGAAACAGAACCGATGGGCGCAGAAGTTTTAAAGGACCGGATTCGAGCCGCTATCAATGGAATCACTACTCAAATGCTGGCTAAATGCATTGCAAGACCTGGAAAGTCGCCTCCAAGAGTGCCTACACCACCAAGGTAGACACATCAAACATTTACGCTGGTGTTATTACTGTACGGAGTCAACTTTGGTGTTTCTGGCCTCACGTCGATTCAATTCAATCATTATCTAATTATTAAAGTTGTTAAATAAACTTTCTCGGAGTTAAGTCATCTACTGAATTACGAGGCTTAGATCTTTGTCACTGCAATGTATCTAGCCATCAGGCATTTACCCTATTAAACCCATAGAAAATTCTCATCTGGTTACAATGACACGTATTTACTGGCACCCCGGGACCGGTCAATTTGGTCTAGCCGATTTGGTCTAACCGCTTTGGTCTTGAGACAGATTGGTCTTGCCTATTTGGTCTCGAGACCCTTCGGTCTTTGGGCAGTTTGGTCTTGCCGATTTGGTCTTGGAGCGGTTTGGACTCGAGACAATTTGGTCTCGAGACAGTTTCGTCTCGTGACAGTTTCGTCTCGAGACAGTTTGGTCTAGAGACAATTTGGTCTAGAGACAGTTTGGTCTAGAGACAGTTTGGGCTAGAACAAAGAATCCTAGGTTAGGTTAGGTTAGGTTATACAGAAGCATTATTCCAATTATCATAAATTTTTTATTTCAATATTGATTATTATTATTGATTATTCCATCAAAAAGTTGTGAGACAAGCCACGTAAATACTCTATAAGCGCGTCTTCCATTTCGAGGTTTAGAGCCGAAAGTCGCTAGGTTTTAGCAATATATACCATTAATAAAAATAATTCTAAACATTTAACCATTCTTCAACACATTTTTATTTTCGGGTGTAAGTTAAAAAACGAATTAAACAACAAACTGACCCGAGACCAAACTGTCTCGAGCCCAAACTGTCTCGAGACCAAAATGTCCAGAGACCAAAAAGTCGCTAGACCAAATGGTCCCAAGCCCAAAATTCCCGAGACCAAATCGGCGAGGCCAAACTGTCGCGAGACCGAACTGTCTCGAGACCGAATTGTCTCGCGACCAAAATGACCCGAGACCAAATCGGCGAGACCCAATCGGCGAGATCAAATCGGCGAGACCAAACTGTCGCGTACGGACTAACACCCTGTATACGAGGTCTACATTGAAGTATAGTGACGTCATCCGACGGCATTATTGGGGGACGTCCACAAACATAGGTTTTGTTCTCATCTTTACCACCCTGTATATTTTCGAACGAAAAGATTTTCATGGTAAAAATGGACCATTGACCGTGTCAGTAAGCGACAACTCAACAGTGTTGGGAGATGTCTACTTAAAAAGGAAAACGTCAAAGTGGTATAAATTTAAATAAGAATCCGCTGACGACCCGAGAACGCGCGAATGATAGAATTAACGTCCAGTAGCGTAACGACTGAAGCAAACAGCAGGTTTCACGTAGTATCCCATTACTACTAAAAAAAAACAAGTTGGGAAACCAAAATATAACCTCCCCGACGTTAAGGTAAACTAACCTAACCTTACCTAAAATAAAAGATGAAAAGAAGTGTAGAGTATTGGAAGAGTAGAAGAAACAGCGTGCATTTCAATCACACTTCTCTATTTCCCATCTAGGTTACGGAGTATAAGTATTTTACCTTAATGATTCAGAGAATGCAAAAGTGTCCTGCGTTACTCATAATTATATGCGGCAGGTCGTAGACTTCTTAATATACACACCAAATGAAATGTCCTGCGTTACGCGTAATTATATGCGGCAGGGCGTAGATTTCTTAATAGACACATCAAATGAAATGTTTATTTTCTAAGTAAATATGTAAAATACAAGTTCTTGTAATATAAATTAACACTTGATTATAGGCTGTACTGTGTGATTATCTCTGATAATCCACTGATTTGATAAAGACGAAAAATTTAGTCTGGGATGGCAAGAAAGACAAGGAATGAAAACGACGAAGATGTGGCAGCAAGTTCCATTTGGACAAACCAAGTAATATTGTAGACTGAATGTTCCATTTACAACCCATTGTCGGTAGATGATTGGTAATTACTTCCGGTACAATTTTCGTCTGAAATTCTTGTTTTGACGTGCTAATAGAGGACCATTACTGATATTTTCATCATACAAGTGATCCCAGTCATTAGCTTCCACTCCTATGATAAAAAAATATCTTAAAAGACTGAAAGTAGACTAATTTCCATAGCTTTAGTACTTATATTTGAATAGCTGCTTTTATGTTTACAATTACGAGGCCGTATGAAGAACTGCCGAGCTTTTACTGACTGTAGGTATCTAATATATCGAATTCGAAAACACTAACTGCTTGCACGTTTTAATTCTTCGTAGCCGGGCCGTCTCTTTCTGGTGATAAATGAAAGCCGTGTCGCTGCTCTGTTGACTTCAAATGGTGATAACATTCTGCGCTGGTTGATTATCTCCCTTAAGTCATTATAGCTCTCTTCCATCTGGTCTGGCCTCGTCTCCTCTTGTCTGGTCTCCTGGTCTCGAAGTTCCCTGTACACGGCTGATTTCGATTATGAAAATAATCGGAAATGTTTCTTTGTTTTATAGTGGAGAAAACTGAAGCCTATTTTTTTCTAACATCAGATGTAATTTTTTCTTCAAAATTGTTGTTTTTTAAACACGTGAAACCTACTGTAGTTTTGTTCAAGGAGAGTTTTCACCACTATCATTTTTCTTAAGAGGTTTATCATTTTGTATCAATCCGCCTCAGCTTTAAATCTCATATCATTTCTATCTTGGATGCCCGAGTAAACGTACCTTTATTTAGATTCTTCAATCCACCCCAAGTTTGCAGCAAGCCTTAGCCTATACTGCCCGTTATACCTTTGCTTTTTGGACTAAATGATATATGGAAAACAGCTTAGCGCGTGATGCCAACTCAAGCTGGTATTAAACGGTCAAATTTCACTAAATTTTTGGACAATTTCTTAAATTTCTTCTAAACTATCTCGAATTTTAAATTGATTTTTCAACTGAATTATTAATTAGATTAAGTTTAACCATTTTGATATTTTTTATTATAAAATAAATTAATATTGCGTTTCATTTGCCTAAACGATATCACACCATAAGGCTCATTTGCATTCACTCCAAAAAGGTGGTACATAAACCGTTCGAAGGCCTTTATTAATCGAGTGATGTGGTAATGAAGTTGGGAGGAAAACCCCTCCCTTCAAAGTCTAGACGTTTATCGTAACCCTAGGCGCTTGGTAGGCAACGCTAGTTTACCCATTGGTGGGGCGATGTTTGGAGAGTGGAAGATTGATGTGGACCATATTAGTGAGGGACGCCTCGCTAATATGGCCCGCTGAGATCGGACACTAGAGGTTGGACCTTGGTGTGGGGATGGTCGGAGGTGATTATAACAGTGGGAGACGTCCCATTGCGTATAATCGCTTTCAACTGTCCAGCATCGAGGTTTGACCGTAAAGTGGATGGTGGAATGCGATAATATACAATTGGAGACGTCCTATTGTATATAATTGAACGACACTTGAAACTCAATGCGGCAGCCACGCTTAGAAGAGGTAATTCCCGTTAAACGGAATTGAATGATAAGCTGGCATGATTACGTCTCTAGACTTTTGGCTCCACGAGCTAGGTCACGTGATTTCCGTTTACGCAGGGTATCCGCTTACGCCGGAAGTGACACACACACAGACACAGACACACACACACCCACACACAGACAGACACGATCAATGTAATACCTCCCCCTGAACTAAAGTTCAGTCGGGGAGGTAAAAATCATGTGATGAAAAAACAAGTTGGGAAACCAAAATATTACCTCCCCGACAACCACGTGATGTTAACTAACCTAACCTTAACTAAAATATTAAAATTTATGGCATTTGTGGAAGACGAAGATTGAAAGCAAAAAGAAATAATATCTCAATTAAACACCAAATATATTAAACCAATAATTCAGATCAAAAATATACTTCTTATCAAGATAAATTTGAATGCAAAAGAATCAAACTTAATTCAAAATAAAATTTTGAGAACCAGAGTCGGAAAAAAAATTTGCTGAATAATGAATTAATTTTAATATAAATGCGTATCGAGTAAAATAAGCAAGGTCAAGGTTCTTCTTTTAAAACCATATAATAATTTTGAAGGCTCTAGAGTATTTGCAGACCAAGTAACGCCAATAGGCAAAATATTATATCACATTGAACCTATATGCATTTCTTCAGTATACCAACAAAACCCTAAATAATTCTCTACTTAAAACCAAACCTAACTAGAGAAAAAAAGGAAAATAAATAAGATATAACCACATAGATTTCAAGATAAATAATCCAGTCCATAATTCAGTATTAAAACAAAAAAATCAGAATTAAGACAACTGAAATTAGCAATCTTTGGTAATATGTAAAATAGCCCTAACACGAACAATTTAAGTAAAGCAAATTATCAAATAAACGCCAAATAAGTCAATTAATTAAAATGAAAAATATTAATCTTACCACTACCAAATAGCGGGCAGAAAACACAGACATCAAGATAACATTAGAAAAATAAATTTTCAACACCGGTAATCCTGAGAACTAGATTCTACAAAATCTTCCTGAATAATAAATTTATTTTAATCTAAAAAATATAAAATCTTAAAAAAAATATCTATACAAATAACATATTGATAAACCAATTAAAATTAGATGCGAAAAACATTTAATCTCGATATGAGATTAAATACACAAGGTCAAGGTTCTTCTTTTAAAACCATATCAGAATTTTGACGGTTGTAGAGTATTTGTAGACCAAGTAACGTAAAAGGCAAAATGTTATATCAAATTGAACCTATACATGGCTTTAGTGTACAACACAAGTTGTGAAACAAACGTTATTTTACGTGACTACACACTAGCTAAAATGTCACCGAAAATAACGAACAGTAGGCATTAACAAGTTTGTGGCAGGTTATTCAACATGTAGACCTCAATTATCATGTCTCCTATCCTACGTGGTAATAGTTGGTTTGTTATTCAATGGCGAATTATTAAAGATTGGGTTTAAAGCACATTCCAGTCACGGAACTCAAGTACATGAAAATCAAAGTAGGTAATGGAGAAGTTTAAGTTAGATATACGGGTACATTCGCTCCAAAAGTCAAGTGCAAATCACCCATAAGACCTTACATTATATGAGGCTTTTACGCAGGCCTTAAGGTTATGTACAAGTACGAAACCCAAACACACGTGTATTAGCTCTCCTCGACACCGAGGTAAAGGAGGTATCACTCCACGGAGAGAAACGCCAGTCGAAGCAGCTAAGAGCCGCTGTCGAATTACCATCACACTAGTGAATTGGTACGGCGAGCGAAAAGGTAACCAGCTCTTCGATCCCAGCTTTTTCTCTGACGGCCGAAATAGTATTTCACGCTTTTATATATGCGATAAACAAAATAAAAAAAACACCTACACATTTTAATAACTGAGGCTAAGCTAAAAAATTAAATCAATCGATTAAAATAGATAAAAAACAAGACTACTTCCCTATGCGTAGAAGTTGAACTGTATTAGTTTTCCAATCCACCCTGAGTTTGCAGCAAGCCTAAGCCTACAATAACTTTATACCTATGTTTTTGGACTAAATGGTACATGGAAAATAGCTTAACGCGTGCTGCCAACTCGAGCTGGTATTGAACACACAAATTTCACAAAATTCTTAGACAATTTCTTAAATATCTTCTAAAATAACATTTAATTTTAATTTAATTTTCAGCGAAATTATTAATTAGACTAAGTTAAGTAATTTAAGAAATTTTAATTATAGTTTAAATGAACATTTCGTTTCAATTCACTGAAAGATACCACGCCATAAGGCTACAACGCGTTAGTGTAAAAAAAGTGGTATATAAGGCGATCGAAAAACATTATTAGGTATCTGTAACTTAAAGCTGAGAAGAAAGGGGAACCCACCCCCTGTTCAATGTCTGGAGGTAGTTATTACACCAGGCGCTCAGTGTAGCTACGAACGAAAATCTGACCCGTAGAGGGGGCGAGTTGATGATTGATGTGGACCATATTAGTGAGGGACGCCTCGCTAATATGGTGCGTTAGGATGGTCGGAGGTGATTATAACAGTGGGAGACGTCCCATTGTGTATAATCGCCTTCAACTGCCCAGCATCGAGGTTTGATGTGGATGGTGGAAGGCGATAATATGCAATGGGAGACGTCCACGGTTGCATAAAATCGCACGACACCTGAAACTTATCCATGTGGCAGCCTGATTATACGGAATTGAACGATAAGATGGCATGTTTACGTCTTGAGTCCCAAGATTTTTGCTCTACGTGCTAGGTCACTTGATATCCGGTTACACCGGAAATAGTGTACACGGGATATCCGCTTACACCGGAAGTGACAGACACACACACACAGACACACAGACACGACGAACGTAAAACCTCCCCGTGAACAAGTTCACTCGGGGAGGTAAAAAAGTGATGAAAAAAAAAGTGATGAAAAAAGTCATCACCCCTGTCTGGCTTTAGTGATTTGGACTCTTCCTTGATTCTTTTGAGTCGGGAGAGATGGACGGATTCTAGGCGGGCCGCGCTTGGCTATATTGTTTCCTCCCAACTTTGGAATTTCTCCAAAGAGAGGCACTTCCGATTTCATTATTTACAACAAATGCGGCCGCTAGAGTGTCTCGAATCAGTCGTCTCTACGTCGGTTTTTAGCAAGACCCAACCCTAGTGGGGTCTAGGTACTGTATTCACTGCGGCGTTGGCGTTGGCGTCGTGCAAGAAGACGAAATACGTCATCGAATAGAAAAATCGTTCGTCCTCTTACCTCTCCGAGTGAACTTTTAGTTCACGGAGAGGTTCTGTCTTTTACGTCATCGAATCGGAAAAACTTTCGTCTTCTTACCTCTCCGAGTGAACTTTTAGTTCGCGGAGAGGTTCTGTTAAAGACGTCATTAACCACGGCGCTTGATTCTCCAATAAAATTCGAATATACAGTTATTAGCTTCTACCATGCTGTAAACGTACATCCACTGCAGCTCATTGAAGAGCAGCAACCGTTACTCGCTTCTTAGTTTATAATGATAAACGAGCGCCTTATATAGTATCTTTTGGATTCGCGTCTATTTTAGCCTTCTGACGTTATAGCTTTTACTGAATTGAAACGTAATATTCATTTAAATTAAAATTAAAACAGATTAAATGATTTAACTTAATGTAAAAACCAATCTTGCTGAAACTTAAATTTAATATAAAAGATATTTTCGAAGATATTCAATATTTTCTTATAGGTTGATTAGATAAAGGCGTGTTTTCACGTGTGTTCAAGATTAAATGAATTAATAAATTTTAGATATTATGGTATCCAAGATAAGACAATAAAAATTAGATGTAAAGGTGCCTTCACAAGGGTATCCAAGGTAAAAATTACTAAAGATTAGATATAAAGGCGTGTTCATAGGGTATCCAAGATACATGACTTAATAAGATAAAATGACTTAATAAAGAATAGATATAAAGACGCGTTTCCAAAATAAAAATGACTTAATAAAGAATAGATATGAAGTCCCGTTGCACGAGTATCCAAGATAAAATGACAAAGATAATATATAAATGCCTGTTCGCACGGGTATCTAAGTTAAAAATTAATAAATATTCGATATAAAGCCACGTTCACACGGGTATCCAAGATAAATTTATAAAGATTAGATATAAATCCGCGTTCAGACGTATCAAAGAAAAATTAAGATTAGATATAAAGCCGCTTTCACACGGGTATCCAAGATAAATTAATAAATATTAGATATAAAGCCGCTTTCACACGGGTATCCAAGATAAATTAATAAAGATTAGAAATAAAGACGCTTTCATACGGTTATCCAAGATAAATTAGTAAAGATTAGATATAAAGACGCTTTCACACGGGTATCCAAGATAAATTAATAAAGATTAGATATAAAGACGCGTTCACAGGTAGCCAAGTTGAAAAACATGATTTGAAAAACGTGATTTGAAAAACGTGATTTGAAAAACGTGATTTGAAAAACGTGATTTGAAAAACGTGATTTGAAAAACTTGATTTGAAAAACGTGATTTGAAAAACGTGATTTGAAAAACGTGATTTGAAAAACGTGATTTGAAAAACGTGATTTGAAAAACGTGATTTGAAAAACGTGATTTGAAAAACGTGATTTTTGAAAAACGTGATTTTTGAAAAACGTGATTTTTGAAAAACGTGATTTTAAAAACGTGATTTTAAAAACGTGATTTGAAAAACGTGATTTGAAAAACGTGTTTTGAAAAACGTGATTTGAAAAACGTGATTTGAAAAACGTGATTTGAAAAACGTGATTTGAAAAACGTGATTTGAAAAACGTGATTTTTGAAAAACGTGATTTTTGAAAAACGTGATTTTTGAAAAACGTGATTTTTGAAAAACGTGATTTTTGAAAAACGTGATTTTTGAAAAACGTGATTTTTGAAAAACGTGATTTTTGAAAAACGTGATTTTTGAAAAACGTGATTTTTGAAAAACGTGATTTTTGAAAAACGTGATTTTTGAAAAACGTGATTTTTGAAAAACGTGATTTTTGAAAAACGTGATTTTTGAAAAACGTGATTTTTGAAAAACGTGATTCGAAAAACGTGATTCGAAAAACGTGATTCGAAAAACGTGATTCGAAAAACGTGATTCGAAAAACGTGATTCGAAAAACGTGATTCGAAAAACGTGATTCGAAAAACGTGATTCGAAAAACGTGATTCGAAAAACGTGATTCGAAAAACGTGATTCGAAAAACGTGATTCGAAAAACGTGATTCGAAAAACGTGATTCGAAAAACGTGATTCGAAAAACGTGATTCGAAAAACGTGATTCGAAAAACGTGATTCGAAAAACGTGATTCGAAAAACGTGATTCGAAAAACGTGATTCGAAAAACGTGATTCGAAAAACGTGATTCGAAAAACGTGATTCGAAAAACGTGATTCGAAAAACGTGATTCGAAAAACCTGATTCGAAAAACGTGATTCGAAAAACGTGATTCGAAAAACGTGATTCGAAAAACGTGATTCGAAAAACGTGATTCGAAAAACGTGATTCGAAAAACGTGATTCGAAAAACGTGATTCGAAAAACGTGATTCGAAAAACGTGATTCGAAAAACGTGATTCGAAAAACGTGATTCGAAAAACGTGATTCGAAAAACGTGATTCGAAAAACGTGATTCGAAAAACGTGATTCGAAAAACGTGATTCGAAAAACGTGATTCGAAAAACGTGATTCGAAAAACGTGATTCGAAAAACGTGATTCGAAAAACGTGATTCGAAAAACGTGATTCGAAAAACCTGATTTTTGAAAAACCTGATTTTTGAAAAACGTGATTTGAAAAACGTGTTTTGAAAAACGTGTTTTGAAAAACGTGTTTTGAAAAACGTGATTTGAAAAACGTGATTTGAAAAACGTGATTTGAAAAACGTGATTTGAAAAACGTGATTTGAAAAACGTGATTTGAAAAACGTGATTTGAAAAACGTGATTTGAAAAACGTGATTTGAAAAACGTGATTTGAAAAACGTGATTTGAAAAACGTGATTTGAAAAACGTGATTTTTGAAAAACGTGATTTTTGAAAAACGTGATTTGAAAAACGTGATTTGAAAAACGTGTTTTGAAAAACGTGATTTGAAAAACGTGATTTGAAAAACTTTACGCAACTTCGTGTTTAAAGGAATCTCGAAACGCCTTTCAAATTGTTCAAAGAGGTTCTTTCAGCCTCTTTTACAATGTCATGGGTCTAGCTATTCCTATGGGCTTGACCATCTTGTTAACTTTGTATCGTAACGCTATTGAACGTTAAATAATTTCATGTCATAAGTGATGAACTTAATAATAAAGTAAGACATAAGATGATATAAGATCTAACTAGAATAAGTCTCGGGTCGTAAATTGTTCTTAAAGTGTGGGCATGAACAAATTATACTATGGAAACCAACAACAAAACCAGAGTCGCCGTAGATCTTTCAGAATATTTTTATGTTTATGACAAACAATATTTGATATTATAAAATAACTTGTGGGTGCTACTTCTTGTTCGAATGTTGCTAACTACGTTACGAAATCACGTGGCGTTAAGGTTATACGGGCCAGTTATTTCCATTTTAATAAAACGCTAGGGGTCAGACGTCTCAGAAGCCACTAGGTAGACGCGACCTTGAGAGCTGACACTTGGATATAGAAAAAATGAGCTTAAGAAATGCTCGGTGCTCACGAGCGCTTGAGCTTTAGAAGCTTTTACGTAGCAGATGACGTCGACAGCAACATTCCCTAAGTAAGCTCCTCCTCTTTTATGATAGCAACTATTCATGGCATATGGTTTGCCATAAAAAAGGTAGAATGAACGGAATATTTCAAAATTACATCAATTTTGACACAGTCGTTGTTGGTTCCTCCTTGGTGTAAGATCTATAAATTATTATTTTTGATCTTATTTTCGTAATTGCAGGGTTTATTGTTGGTCAAGCAACGATCAGGGACAGTTATAGATGTAGTACCGAAAAAGCATATTTGAACCAGCTTATCATCGATCCAAACTTACGATTATAACCGGAGCTTATGTAATTAAAGTAAGAATATTAAGCATCACGAAAAATAAGGGTTGAAGCGACCCTAAAATAAGGCATGAACTCCAAATAGAAATTGAGATGCATTTTCAGAAAGATCGTTAAAAAAAGATTCAAATACAGGTTGTTTCGAAATGGTGGTAGGACCGAGCTAAAGTGGGTTCTATGGGTCATTTTAAGACGAAAATGTTCTATGACGTTTTGTCGTACGGGGAACCGTTTAAACTTTACGACATGAAACATGTACGGATGACTCCTTAACGTACATTATTAAACGTATACTCAATGATAAAATAAGCTTAATTATTTAGCTGGTTTTTTAAAAGCGCGCGCTTTATAAAATGTTCATTGAGTCATGGATTAATCAACCCCAGGCTGATTAAATCCATGATTGAGTATACGTTTATTAATGTAATTTAAGGGGTCATCCGTACAGATTAATTTCGTAACTCTTAAACACCGTCCCGTACGACAAAACGTCATAGAACATTTTCGTCTGAAAATGACCCGTAGAACCCACTATCTCGGTTCTATCACCATTTTCGAAACACCCTGTATATATACACAAGCCGAGATTTAAAAAAATATATTTTATAATCGCTATTTTCGAAATATTTAAAATAAATATTCCCAGGAATACTACTGTAGAGCCTACAATTAATTCTCGCGTGTTTGGGCGACTTTATCGCTATAAACTCGTTTTCGCGCGGTCTTTTTTTATAGAAGTACTTAATAATGTATTCGAAAAATGTACCATGGTAAATATGAAGTGATATAATTATGACGTGATTTTCAGGTTAACATAATAAACATAAAAAACATACGGTAATTTTTGCCTCAGAGCATCGAACAAGGGATTTTACTGTAATTACTGTTCGTTTTAAACTGATACAAGCCTAAAATATAATCCTAAGGTGCTCCATAATACTAAAAACTGATTGGCTTATCAAATTAACGTTTAAACTAACTTATTACAATCAATTTTAATCGTACCGATACAGAAATATCACTATCTGTTATTACCGTCTGTTGAAGCCAAATCGGTTTGAAACTGGTTCCCGAAGCAGTATCAAATTATGTATTAAAGAAGCTTAAGATTAATGGAAATTAATTTGAGACTCAAGTGACCGTTAGTCGATAAGCCCCATATATTCTAGCCATACTAAAGCTTTAACAGTTCAATGAAGCCAAATCTGCTTGAATCTTGTTTCCGAAGCAGTATCAAATTATGTATTAAAAAAGCTTAAGATTAATGGAAATTAATTTGAGACTCAAGTGACCAAGTGACCGTAACTCAATAAGCCCCATATATTGTAGCCATACAGCTTTTATTTAATTTTAATTAAAGTTTAAAACTTCAGTTATTAGAAATCGAGTTTTATTCTAACTATTATAGTAATTTGGAACTTCGTTTGTAATCCAGAATTTTATCAATTTATAAAGCGAATACCAAGTTAGTTTTTAACACATTTTGCGTGATAGTTGGCAAAAAAACAATATCAATAAGGCGTTCTTAGGATTTTCTACCCATATCCGATAAAACGAGATTTCATTTTCAAAGACTTCACCTAATGAAGCTAACGTCAGGCAACGCGCACCCCTACTAATCCCTTATTCGGTGGTCTGAGATTTTACAAGACTTTTAATGTTTTTCTCGCTTTCTAGATACCATAAATAAAAGATTTACCAGTTGGTTTAAACCTGCAAGACCATGTCGGAACAGCTGGAGCATTTTACACGATAGAAAATGCACCGGGTGTCCCAACATTTGCCAACCTGATAAATTACACGTCGCTCCCAAATTATGATTTTCCAGAAAAATTAACGGGCATACTCTCATCTCCTGGTGTTGTAGAGGCATTTGGTTACCTCAAGTCTCCGTTTGAGATCGAGAGTTTAGACTACAATGGCGTGCAGAATTTTTTTTTGTCAAATTTAATTATTCAAAAGGATTATGATGATGTTGTACGTTAATCAATTACTATTATAGTTTTATAATATTACCAAGAACCTAATGAGACCCGAGAACGTACCAACGTATAATTTCAAGTGTAAAAAAAGATTCTTTTAGTTTGCCCCGTGACAATGTTCGTCTTTGAAAAATTCATTTTCAATGTAATTTTAATGGGAAAGAAATTAACAGTGTTATTTTAATGGGAAAGAAATTAACAGTGTTATTTTAATGGGAAAGAAATTAACAGTGTTATTTTAATGGGAAAGAAATTAACAGTGTTATTTTAATGGGAAAGAAATTAACAATGTTATTTTAATGGGAAAGATATTAACAATGTTATTTTAAAGGGAAAGATATTAACAATGTTTTTTAATGGGAAAGAAATTAACAATTTTATTGGTTTAAGCCCGATTTTTATAGGAAAATTAAGGTCGCATTTAACATGATGATTATGGTAAGTTCATAACAGTACGATCCTGGCGCAGCGACTGAAATATCAGTTCATAACAGTAGCGGAAATGGGGAAATAAATTGGGTAAACAGGTAAATTAATTGCGGAAACGGGGAAATAAATGGCGGAAACGGGGAAATAAATGGCGGAAACGGGGAAATAAATGGCGGAAACGGGGAAATAAATGGCGGAAAGGGGGAAATAAATGGCGGAAAAGGGGAAATAAATGGCGGAAAAGGGGAAATAAATGGCGGAAACGGGGAAATAAATTGCGGAAACGGGGAAATAAATGGTGGTAAGGGGGAATAAATGGCGGAAAGAGGGAAATAAATGGCGGAAACGGGGAAATAAATTGCGGAAACGGGGAAATAAATTGAGGAAACGAGGAAATGAATTGGGGAAACGAGGAAATGAATTGGGGAAACGAGGAAATAAATTGGGGAAACGAGGAAATAAATTGGGGAAACGAGGAAATAAATTGGGGAAACGAGGAAATAAATTGGGGAAACGAGGAAATAAATTGGGGAAATGAGGAAATAAATTGCGGGAACGGGAAACAAAGGAGGAAGTAGGAAATAACGGCGGAAATGGAAAAATAGATAACTGCGCAATTGGAACATTACCGAAAGCCATTGACACATTTATAAATTAGCAGCTTGAGGTAAACGTAATTCCTTTGGCCACTCAGATTGGCAACGAAATTATTTTTTAAAAACCAGAAGATGGGGTACCAATAAAAATACATTTCGTACGTTCTCGAGTCATAAATGGGTTGTAATTTTAATGCAAGGTCTAATGATTTTTCAGACAACACAATTCCTTGTAGGAAATTATTAATTAAACAAACCAGGTTTTCTAATAGCGCTTACTATACTACATCCAAAGTCGAGAGGAACTATCACTTTGAGGTCTAACGTAGCTACTGAACCACCAGCTATCTATTTTAAAGATCCAACTGAATGAAAGTTATGGTATCCCGTAGGTTTTACTTTAAATTCTAACCCACGCCCTTGGAGTTAATGATTACTTTAGGGTTCCAGTTTTAACTTTAAAACCTATTCTTTATTTATATTTAAAGCTCTCAATAAAGCCAACGATTTATTGACAAAAACGACAGCCTTTAGCAAACTAAATCCTAAAATCATTGGACCTGTTCCTGGATAAGAAAAGTTGGGTTTGCCGAGTGATGAATACTTCGAATGCGTTGCTAGGCATCTTACCGTTTCAATTTTCCACGCTTGTGGAACCAAGGACCCTTTATACTAACCGAACGGGCAAAGCAATAGCTTTCACTGTACAAAGTTTAGTTTCCTCATCACTGTCTCTCTCAAGTGGGGGTTTGGGGGGGGGGGGGTATGAATATGCGGGCCGTCAAGGACAAATTCGTATTTATATTTCCGGTGAAATGGCGTCATAGTCTCATAGAGCTAGCTGAAATACTAAAGCTTGTGTTCGTAATGAAATAAGTGAGTGTTATGGCAAATTTATTTGAAATTATGAACTAAAACTATCCAATAGCGCCTCACTCAATCTTTAAATCATCGTGGTTAAAAAACAGTGCGAGTATTCCTTGTGTTGCAATCGGGAAAACTATATTAAACCAAGGCCTAATAGCGCAGTTGTTAAGTATTTCCAATTTCCGCGGCCACAAAAAATTTTGCCAAGGCTTAACATACAAATGATTCAACAAATAACATTTTAAAAGTAGAAATTAGATTTAATAATATCTAACGAACCTTATATAGTTTCAATTAAAAAATACTTACTTTCCCGTGTATAAATGTTCGTTTCGAATTCTATTTTTGCTTAATATTAACAATTCTCCTGAATTTTCCGACGCTGATCTCATGACATGAGCCATTTGGTCGTCTGGTCTCCGAAACGACCTTGACGGCCCGTTTTTTATGGTACGGCCGACTATTTCCGCTAAGCCGAAGTAGGACGCAAACGGATAGTGCTAGGGTACAGATCTAGGCTGCTTTGCCCGTCCGGTTAGTATAAAGGGTCCTTGGTAGAACGTGCAAAATGGGAAGAAAGAGTGACCCCACAACTGTCGTTGATTCACGATTGAGGTGAGAAATTATTATATTTAAAATTAAAACTTTTTGGGTCCATTTCCAAATTTCCTGATTTGGCCCTGACCTTTTGGGCCAATTTCCCAATCCCCTGATTTTCCCTGAACTTTTGTGCCAATTTCCAAATTCCTTGATTTTGCCCTGACCTTTTGGGCTAATTCTCAAATTCCCTGATTTTACCCTGACCTATTGGGCCAATTTCCAAATCTCCTGATTTTGCCCTAACCTATTGAGTCAATTTCCAAATTCCATGATATTACTCTGACCTTTTGAGCCAATTAAAAATTCCCTGAATTTGCCCTGACCTTTTGGGCTAATTCTAAAATTTCCTAATTTTGCCCTGACCTTTTGGGCCAATTCCCAAATTTCCTTATTTTACTCTGACCTTCTGGGTGAATTCCCAAATTTCCTTATTTTTGCCTGGCCTTTTGGGTCAATTTCCAAATTCCCTGACTTTTCCCTGGCCTTTTGGGCCAATTCCCAAATTCCCCGATTTTACCCTGACTTTCGGGTGAATTTGAAAATTCCCTGATTCTGCCCTGGCCTTTCGGGTGAATTTACAAATTCCCGGATTTTGCCCTGACATTTCGGGTCATTTTAAAAATTCCCTAATTTTACCCTGACGTTTTGGGCCAATTTAAAAATTCCCTGATTTTAACCTGACCTTTAATAGAATGTTTTTTGGTAAGCATTGTTCCGACTAGCGTTTTTGTAGACTTGAGATGAGATAAAGTCTTGAAATAAAATATTCTTTCCTTGGATATTAAAACAGAGTCAAAGGAATTCGTGGTCTACAAGTTGTGAACGCATCAATAATGCCGACGATTGTGTCAGCAAATACAAATGCTCCAATAATTATGATTGCGGAGAAAGCGGCAGATATGATTAAAGAAATAAAAACAGTATAAATAAATAGGTTTCAGAGTTTGGCAAATCTTTGTAGCAAAGTAATTCTTGCAATAAAGTAAAATAATAGTTATCTACAGCAGCGCAACAATTAAAATGCCTTTAAGTTGATTATGAGGTGTCTTAGGTAAAAACATCTAATCGACACTAATTACGTTTTAATTTATTAATTATGTTTTGATCTCATTAATCTGAAACTTCGCACACAGACCAAAAAAGAGGTGAGCTATGCATTGCTTAAGCTCTCATTACGATACCTAGTCCAGAGGTAAAGATGTAATGGTTTCAATCAACGCCTCCTATATTTTATCAAAGACAGTGCACGCAGAAAAAAAAAATCCAAAAGGGGGAGATTTAGTTCGCCTATTTTTCCCGATAGAGGCGCGATTAACCAACGATTTTACAGGAGCTTGTCGTCGTCCGCTGCGTCTGAACAAGGACCCTTTATACTAACCGGACGGGCAAAGCAATAGCTTTCACTGTACAAAGTTTAGTTTCCTCATCACTGTCTCTCTCAAGTGGGGGTTTGGGGGGGGGGGTATGAATATGCGGGCCGTCAAGGACAAATTCGTATTTAAATTTCCGGTGAAATGGCGTCATAGTCTCATAGAGCTAGCTGAAATACTAAAGCTTGTGTTCGTAATGAAATAAGTGAGTGTTATGGCAAATTTATTTGAAATTATGAACTAAAACTATTCAATAGCGCCTCACTCAATCTTTAAATCATCATGGTTAAAAAACAGTGCGAGTATTCCTTGTGTTGCAATCGGGAAAACTATATTAAACCAAAGCCTAATAGCGCAGTTGTTAAGTATTTCCAATTTCCGCGGCCTAGAAAAAATTTTGCCAAGGCTTAACATACAAATGATTCAACAAATAACATTTTAAAAGTAGAAATTAGATTTAATAATATCTAACGAACCTTATATAGTTTCAATTAAAAAATACTTACTTTCCCGTGTTTAAATGTTCTTTTCGAATTCTATTTTTGCTTAATATTAACAATTCTCCTGAATTTTCCGACGCTGATCTAATGACATGAGCCATTTGGTCGTCTGGTCTCCGAAACGACCTTGACGGCCCGTTTTTTACGGTACGGCCGACTATTTCCGCTGGAGCCGAAATAGGACGCAAACGGATAGTGTTTGGGTACAGATCTAGGCTGCTTTGCCCGTCCGGTTAGTATAAAGGGTCCTTGATCTGAAATGTTTTAAGTCAGAAGTTCAGACGGTTGAGGAGAATTAGCGTGAGGCCGGGAGTGGTGGTGCACTCCTGTAAACTAGCGTCTCAGTGGCAAGGTCTGGGTGTTGTCCTGCTCGAATCGCAGGTCCCTTGCCCATAGAGAGTGTTGCGAATGGTCCACGACGGAATGGTCCTTCATCTTCACCATTCCCATCTCCTTCCGTCGCGTGGGCAATTCCCAGTCCTCATCCCTGCGTAGTTACTTGCCTTAACTGAGCTCAAGGGCCCACTAGGGCGCCGCTTTAGCTAAAAAAAAAAGAATTAGGGGGAGATCATTGCAACAGCCACTCATTTGTTTTGTCATTATTTTTTTTTAAGGTGAGATTTGAAATGTTTTTTACTAAATTATAATTTTATTGTACAATATGCTGATTTGTAAACAAAAATTCTTGTTATACACTATTTAACTGAATGTTAGAGGATTTGGTTAGTGACAACCAACTTGGACTTAAGCCTTGGCTTAACAAACTCCTTTATTTTTCAAGAAAGCGTTGTTTCAACTTGATTATTGTAATTTATTTAATTTTAATTAATTGAATATTATGTTTATTGTTTGTTTAGGGTTCGATAGTACGTCTAGTGAGCAGCGAAATGAGTTGTGGACCTGTAGTAACAACTAAGAAATGGTAAGATCATATCTTTATGGTTTTTGATTATTTGTTGAATGTTGATCAAAAATTTATGTATTAAACAGAAATATCATTAAAGATAGTTATATGCGCCGTTCCAAACTGTAATCAAACGGATGGAAAGGTGAAAAACGTCTTCTTGAAAATAACACACCCATAACCTTTCACCTATTCCCTAAAGATGAAGAAAAGAAAAAAAATGGATTGAAGAAATCTTTGGAGTAAATACATCAATATATGAAGATTGTTTAAAGGAGAAAGGGGTAGTTAAAATATGCAGTAAGTATTTCTCGAAAACTGATTTTAGTCAAGTGACAAAAAAGAATATTCTGCTGCCCTATGCCGTACCCTCTAATATACCCAAACCCGAAAAAATAATAAATGGAAGAGTACCGCTTTCTGCTGTAGGAAACAAATTACGAAACAACACCTCCGTGATATTTAACGCCAATGAAAATTTGAGAAAAGCTCTTTACTCTCAAGTTAACCTTGAAGTTCATGTTTCAGCAACTAAGTAACAAGATGCGATAATCAAAGAAAAGGAAATTGTGATACAGGAAGAAGACGAAACTTCTATACAGGAAGAAGACGAAACTTCTATACAGGAAGAAGACGAAACTTCTATACAGGAAGAAGACGAAACTTCTATACAGGAAGAAGACGAAACTTCTATACAGGAAGAAGACGAAACTTCTATACAGGAAGAAGACGAAACTTCTATACAGGAAGAAGACGAAACTTCTATACAGGAAGAAGACGAAACTTCTATACAGGAAGAAGACGAAACTTCTATACAGGAAGAAGACGAAACTTCTATACAGGAAGAAGACGAAACTTCTATACAGGAAGAAGACGAAACTTCTATACAGGAAGAAGACGAAACTTCTATACAGGAAGAAGACGAAACTTCTATACAGGAAGAAGACGAAACTTCTATACAGGAAGAAGACGAAACTTCTATACAGGAAGAAGACGAAACTTCTATACAGGAAGAAGACGAAACTTCTATACAGAAAGAAGACGAAACTTCTATACAGAAAGAAGACGAAACTTCTATACAGGAAGAAGACGAAACTTCTATACAGGAAGAAGACGAAACTTCTATACAGGAAGAAGACGAAACTTCTATACAGGAAGAAGACGAAACTTCTATACAGGAAGAAGACGAAACTTCTATACAGGAAGAAGACGAAACTTCTATACAGGAAGAAGACGAAACTTCTATACAGGAAGAAGACGAAACTTCTATACAGGAAGAAGACGAAACTTCTATACAGGAAGAAGACGAAACTTCTATACAGGAAGAAGACGAAACTTCTATACAGGAAGAAGACGAAACTTCTATACAGGAAGAAGACGAAACTTCTATACAGGAAGAAGACGAAACTTCTATACAGGAAGAAGACGAAACTTCTATACAGGAAGAAGACGAAACTTCTATACAGGAAGAAGACAAAACTATGATAAACCTAGTAAACACATTTGTTATAGGAGATGAACCTTTGACGCATGATTTATGTTTCAAATAACTATATCCAAGCCTTAATCCAAATAACCAATGTCCTGGGTCTGAAAATAATCTTCAGGATTTTGTTCCACCTGACATTCAAGAACAAGTAATGACCAAAAATGCAGGAACTCAAGCTTCTCCGCCTGTTAGAAAAATATGTCATCTCGTATCAAACCGTAAATTGGGAAAACCGAATTACAAATTGAAAAAGCAAGTTGACAGGTATAAATTAAAAATTAATCAACTCAGAGAAGTAATCCGAAACCACCAAAAAGAAGCTCGACAGATAGAAGTTACGCAGTTGAAAAATACAGGGTGGAAAAGATCAGACCAACACCTACCTTTGTGGACGTCCCCCAATAATGCCGTCGGATGACGTCACTATACTATAATGTAGACCTCGTATACAGGGTGTAAGTAAATAAGTGCAATTGTAACCAAATGTGATTTTTCTATGGGTTTAATAAGGTAAAATACTTGATGGCTAGAAACATTGCAGTTGCACAGATCAAGCGTAGTGATTAACTAGATGACTTAACTCTGAGACAATTTATTTATCAACTTTAATAATAAAATAATGATTGAATTGAATTGGCATGAAACGCCAAAGTTGAATCTGTACAGTAAGCAAATCAGCCTAAATGTTCAATGTGTCTGCCATCGTGGTGTAGACACTCTTCGAGGCGACTTTCCAGTTCTTGCAATGCATTTGCCAGCATTTGAGGAGTGATACCCTTGTTTGCGGCTCGGTCCTTTAAGTCTTCTGAGTCCATCGGTTCTGTTTCGTAACCCCACAGAACATAACCCCACAGGAAGAAATCAAGTGGGGTTAGGTCAGGGCACAGACTTGGTTCACCTCTACCTATCCAACGGTTGGGAAAGTTGTCGTCCAGCCATTGACGAACATTAACCGCCCAATGTGCTCGGGCTCAATCCTGTTGAAACCACATGTTGCGAACCCATGCTAACGGCAAGGTGTCTATGGCATCACTAAAATCTTGACGCAGGAAGTCCAAGTTCAGTTCTCCAGTAATATTCGCATCGAAGAAAAGGGACCGATAATTCGGTTCCCAAGAATGCCAACCCAGACTTTTACCTTCCGTCGAATTTGATGGTAATGGTGAAGTAACCAATAATGATTCTGATGAGTCCAGTAATGCATGTTATGACGGTTTACCGTACCATCCCTATGAAATGTATCCTCGTCCGAAAACAGCACCTTTTGCAAAAATAGTGGTTCGGCTGCAATTAGGTCACGCATGGTAAGACAAAGGTCTTGCCGTCTTAGGTAATCGTCATCAGTTAAGGACTGATGGAGGTGGATATGATAGGGCCGGTAGTGGTGGCGATGTAAAATGGCAAGAGCAGTAGCTTGACTTAGTCCAACCTCGTGTGCGACCGATCTACTACTGGTATGAGGATTGGCTTCTAAACGGGCTACAATATCCACTTCTCGGTCTTCCTTACCGACTACACGGTCTCGCCTACGTTCACGGTCCTGCAAGTCGAACCCACCGAACTCCAGAAGGTTGTCTCTTATGTCGGTGAAATTGCTTCTAACCGGATGGCGTCGATGGGGGAAGCGTTCTGCATAAAGCAGTGGCGTTGGACGTACGTTACCTTGACATTCACCCAAAATAAACCTTATGTCCAATTTTTCCTGGTTGGAGTAGGCTGGCATTCGACTACAACACTGGTCTTACTACGGTAAGACGAACTGAAAAGGTACCTTAATGCGCACACGTTTGATTAAACAATTTTATTTTTTTCTCTGATGTTTAATTTGGATGAATGTCAAGGTAACGTACGTCGAGCGACACTTTTGTCTTAACATGCGTGACCTAATTGCAGCCGATCCACTATTTTTGCAAAAGGTGCTGTTTTCTTTCGGACGAGGCTACATCTCATAGGGATGGTACGGTAAACCGTCATAACATGCATTACTGGACCCATCAGAATCCCTATTGGGTACGTTACCATTACTATCAAATTCGTTGAAAGGTAAATGTCTAGGTTGGCATTCTTGGCAACCGAATTATCGGTCCCTTTTACTTCGATGCGAATATTACTGGGGAACTGTACTTGGACTTCTTGCGTCACGAGTTTAGTGACGCGATAGACGCTTTGCTGTTAGCAGTGATTCGCAGCATGTGGTTTCAACATGATGGAGCCCCAACATATTGGGCGGTCAATGTTCGTCAATGGCTGGACGACAACTTTACCAACCGTTGGATAGGTAGAGGTGGACCAATTCCGTGGCCAGCACGGTCTCCTGACCTTACCCCGCTTGATTTCTTCCTGTGGGGTATGTTAAGGGCGTCGTTTACGAAACAGAACCGATGGGTCCAGAAGACTTAAAGGACCGTATTCGAGCCGCAATCAATGGTATCACTCCTCCAATGGTATCACTCCTCAAATGATTACAAATGCACTGCAAGAACTGGAAAGTCGCCTCGATTTGCTTACCGTACAGATTCAACTTTGGCGTTTCAGGCCAATTCAATTCAATCATTATTATATTATTAAAGCTGTTTTAATAAATTGTCTCAGAGTTAAGTCATCTAGTTAATCACTACGCTTGATCTGTGCAACTGCAATGTTTCTAGCCATCAGGCATTTTACCTTATTAAACCCATAGAAAAATCATATTTGGTTACAATTGCACTTATTTACTTACACCCTGTATACGAGGTCTACATTATAGTATAGTGACGTCATCCGACGGCATTATTGGGGGACGTCCACAAAGGTAGGTGTTGGTCTGATTTTTTCCACCCGGTATGACAAAAACCTTGATCGATATTTTGGCGCAACAACACTAAGCCAGAATGAAGGAATCGGAGAAACCCTAGCAACTAGCTTGTTATGCTTTGTATTTCAAGGGTGATCGACATATTATAGGCTTCCAGTCGGCTACTTTTTCACGTCTAAACTAACGGAAGTCCAGCTGCATCAACTCATATTAGACGTACTTGCTGCTGTTGAAGAATCCGGTTTCTTGGTTGTTAGACTGGTTGCGGACAATGCCAAAATTAACACCGCCGCCTTTAATCAACTCGGTTGTGGTGAGCTCAAACATGAAGTCCCTCATCCAATTGATCCTAAAAGAAATCTTTTCATAGCATTTGACCAAAGTCATTTGATCAAAAATCTTAGAAATCAGTTTTTGGGAAGATTATTTGTTTACTTAGGACTCTTAAAAAATTCAGAGTACATCAAGAGGTTGTATCACGCGCAACAAGGCCAAATTGTTAAACCTGTTAGGTTTTTAACTAGAAAACATGTATATCCAACAAGTTTTGAAAAGATGAATGTTCTTCGTGCCATCCAAATTTCTTCATATCCTGTAACAGCTGCTCTAAAAATCCTTGTTCGACTTAATATGTGTGACGAAGCGGATAAAGAACATATAGACGTTACAGTCCATTTCATGAAAATAGTGCGAAAATGGTTTGAAATCCATGATGTTCACAACAAAACATACGCAACCCATTTAAGAGTTCCTAATAAATTACCATTTGAAAACGTCAACGATGAGAGACTGTATTGGCTCGAGGAGGAATTTCTTCCCTTCATTGAAATGATCCAACTTAATGCTACCAACAAAACTGAATGTTTCACAGAAGAAACATGTGAAGCCCTTAAAATCACATCAAAATCAACAGTTGGTGTTGTTCGTTATTTATTGAACCGCGGTTTCCACTACATTTTCACCAGAAAATTTTCAAGCAACGGAGTAGAGGAAATATATTCCCATATGAGACGATCTGGTGGCAATAATGACCAACGGATGTCAGAGCATGTATTTTGAGCCTGTAGCACTACTTACGGATTGGAATTTTGAAGGCCTCCGGAGACTCTAACTGTTGCCGCGCTTCAACATCTAAAGCCAATGTGGTCAATGAAGGGGATGATCAGAAAATTGCAATTACAAAAAACTCTCTCATAATTAATAATGATTATGAAATCAAACTTACTAATCAAAATTATACAAAAATACTTCTACCGCATTTCAGCAAGCCTTTTAATGCCTTTGTGGTGATACCGAATTATCTAGAAATCTTCTTGAAAAGTATTTGAGGCCTCTTTTAACAAATTACGCAAACGACACTCCAGATAGAGTAGAAAAATTTCCAAAAAAATAATAAAAAACCATTGTCACGTAAAGTTTTAAAGGTTTAGAAGTGATTCATTAAAAACAGGCCAGCTGGCCTGTTTTTTTATAGGTGTCTCAAAATTTCATTAGAAAAGTCAATGGAGATTTGTCTTTAGAGGTGGAATCTTTTTTGTCAATGATAACTGAGGTTTTCTTCTTCTTCTTCTTCGTCCGACCGCGAGTCCGTTTCATTGAGAGTTTGCATTCGAGAGAGAAAAATGTGTGGGGGTACTCTATATTTTTGTATACGTTTCGGATGAATACTAAGACTGAGATAACAAAAGCTTTATAGATAACGTTGAAACACCGTGAAAGACGGCGTTTCACTGGGAGTTTGCATTCGAAAGAGATAAATTTGCTAGAATCATGAAGGTGCTCTTTATTTTTCTATACGTTTCGGATGAATACTGAGACTGAGATAACAAAAGCTTTAGATAAGGTTGAGTTTGCATTAGAATGAAAGAAATGTGTTAGATTTACAAGGGTGTTCTATTATACTTTTATTATATTTTTATGTTGAATACTAAGACTGAATAACAGTAGCTTTGAGAACGTTGGAAAGAAAGACGGAAAAAATGATAACGTTGGTGTATGAAGTTGAATAAAAAACTTGTGTCTAATTAAATATAAATAATAAAGCAAAACGCGAGAGATACAAACGATATATGTTTTGGTTTAAAAGATATAGGACGATGCCTAGAATTCTTCGTATTGAGTCTAATACAAAACAGTGTTTTTAACGTTTATAGTGCGAACTGAATTTTTTATCAATGATTATAAGCCGCAGGGTACATAAACTTGGGTATAATACATTAGCCCAAATGGTATATAACGGTGAGATTTTGAAATGTCTTAGAAAATGGACTCTGAGACAGACGTACAATAAATTGATTTAGTTATAAAAGTTGGCGGGAAATTTAAATTATGCTGCAGAATTTAAAGGAGTCTAGAAAGGATACGGATACAAGAACAAAATTGGACACACGCGCGATAGGACACAATAACGATGGGATGGACAGAACATAATGTCGATGCGACACAATCTTGATAGACCATAATCTTCATGTACATAATCTCAAGTGGAATCTTTATCGATAGTTCACAACCTCGAATGGACATTTTGTTTCCTTGCCCTTCTTGTAATATTTTAGGTAAGGTTACGTTAGTTAATCACTCGAACTACGTCATCCCTCCAACTAGTTAAACACTCGCTCTAACCCATCCCTCTTATAATATTATAGGTAAGGTTACGTTAGTAGAGTGCAACAGCCTCAGTCTGATTTAGTTGCAGTCGACGCGAAGTCAGCCCCTTTAGAGTATTCGAACTTTCGGTACTATCACGTGTTCGACATAACGAACTTTCGGACTCGTCGTCCAATTCTTACAATGGGATGTAAATACGTTTTTCAGTTGGCCTATCGCCAGTAGGCCAAATCCGTTTTTTAAGGGACGTCGACGTAGTTTTTCGAGAGATAAAAGTCATTTGCGCCTATGGATAGAACACATTCTCTCTCTGTCATTCATGCGTTCAACATCGTGTAAAAAAAGTCAACGTCTCTTGCCTGCTGCAGAGGTGGAAGTTCCTTGGTGACGCCTAGAATGTCCTAGCCTTCAAGGATTAGGATAGGCCAAGTAGAGGACAAGTAGTGGAAAGATGCCTGGGGCCATCATCCAGTACATCTCTTGGACAGCAGAGTAAAGGAAGACTTACGTTTCTTTAGGAACAGCACGGAGGACTTAGCATAGTTTTTTGCAAATATGTTGTTTTTACGACTTCGTTTTCTTTTTTTTTAGCATGGCTCTCTGAATTTATGAGAATTATACTTGTAATAATAAAGTTTAATGTTTATTCTGGTCTCGATCGTCTCGTTAATTCTCGAGTAGATATTTTAGTATCTTAGTGGATGTTCATGGTAATCACTTTTAGTTATCTTTGTTACGAGGTGCCGCTTTCGTCGTTCTTATTCTAAACTAGGCGTAGTGGATGAATAAATGGATGGCCCCCTCCCCCCACCTGTCCGTGCGCAGGGTGGGGGTAGTGTTCCATCCTTGTCGTGGTGAGGGGGCCCGAGTTCTAGGATCCGTCCTAGTTCCGCGAATTGGAACACGGCCGTCTCGCCCACACCCGGCCGACTCGTAGGGCCCCCCCCTGGGCCCTGGCAGCTCCCTCTGCCTTTGAGTCGGTCTTGTTCGGTCACGGTTACATTACTGGGGCCGTATGGCACTGCTGTGAGGAGTTGTGGTCGCCAAGCCGTTCCTTTTTCTTCTGCTGCCTTAGCCTCATCATGTGTGTGCGGGTTCCCGCTCTTTGGCCTTGCTTTCCGTTCCGGGCACGGTTTCTCGTGTGGCACTTTAGGGACAAATGATGTAACCGCACGGATTGGCGGGGGTGTTATGTACTAAGTTTACGGTGCACCCCCTTAACAATCAACACTGAATAAATGGATGGAAACAAAGAAAGAGTCATCATATTATATATAAATAAAGTCCGAATTTGCCGTTACATTTTCCTATATAACCTATAAAATCTTTGACTCCTACAATTTTAATTCGTAAATACTTTTATTTGTAAACGGCAGAGACTCCCCCAGGACAATTACATTCGTAGGGTGTTTTTTCTTTTAGGTCTTCCGATACGCGTATCTAGCTAACGCGGAGGTTAGAGTTGTAATGGTTTTTCTTGCACATGGGCTTCCTTTTTTTATAAATCGGTCCCATGTTTACTCAATTTAAAGAAAACTTTAAATTCCTTTTAGTTGCCATGCCCGCGTATGCCGCGGCATGGTACCAATTATATATTTTTCTACTTACTGGTATCCTGAGGTTGGACTGGAGACTTAAAAGCGAGAGGTCATAATTTTTAAATTGAGTTTAAATCTACGGAGTAAGAAAAAAGGCTCGATCGCCATGTACAAAATTAAATCTAACCGGGCAATCGGATGATTCGAAATCACGCGATGACGAGACGTCAGCGACCACTATTCTGTATACATTTCAATCTTTAATTGTGCGCGTCCGTCCACCATTATTTGTGCGCGTCGTGTAACGCGTCCTCACAGGAAAACGAGTGAGTTGAAAGCTATTTTAAAAGGGTACCAGTTAATTAGGTCAAAATTATTAAACTAACAGCCCATGAGGAGCACCATGGCAGATCAGTATTTATTAAGTGTTGTTAATAATTTTCATTAACCGGCAAATAAACTGAATGGTTTCATTTTAAATCTAAGTGAAAAATTTAAATTAAACGGTATAAACCATCAAAATGAAAACAACGGCTTAAGCGATGTTAATATTCAACTAAATCGAAAGAACTTCTGAATTAATTTGTGTCAAATGAAATTTAAGAACTATAGTTTTATGCTGAGAGTATTGACGTGTTCGTTCTGCGGTGGCTCGAGGGAATATTTTTGAATATGGCAAAAACAAGAACTTAATCAATTTACTTATAAAAAGATCGAATAACATGCTGCGATCGAGATTAAAAAAGATCTCGCGTGCACCATAGGATATTTAATCTTAAACCACAGTTATAGGGCCCCATAATTTAGAACAACAATAACCGATTATAAAGTTTGTACAATATGAAATAATCATATATATTAAATCATTTCAATTTAAACTTGTAAATTTGCAATTTTAATTATTTACCACTAAATAAAAAAAAATTGGTTAATTGATTTACTAGTGTTTAATTTTTCCAAAAGCAAACACTAATTATACAAAAACGTAGTTTTGCTTCGCACTTCAAAAAAGTGCATATCAAACCCGTGAAGGGACAGAAATTATAACTTATCGTTGAAAGAAATATGAATGTCACAGTCTAAGAAATCAGAAAGCTATAATGAAATAATATGAATAACAAAATTACATATAAATTCGGCCTATCGAAACTTTAAATTATGTAGAAGTCGTTCGTAGAAATCACTCTTGGAAAGGGTAACTTAAAGCATACTATGCGTTTAATGGTAGAATTGCGTAATACCAATTAGTTTAAGCTGGCGCTTTTGAATTGATTAGTTCTTAGGGTGAAGAATTATAGTACCTTAAGCGGGGTTGCCGTTTGGACGCCACTCGAGATTTTGAGCATGTTTCACCACGGGGTATACACTAACAAAGCTTTACTTGTGCCTTATCGTCACCTGACACCTCTGCCAAAGTTTAGTGGATTCTTACTTTTTCCCTTCTCCTAGATTTTGGTGATATCTTATGGTGATGGTTGCAGTTTCCAGCTTGTAAAAGCAAACACTGGACTTTTTATAACCTTTACATTCTTTAACTCTACATAATTTAAAGTTTCGATAGGCCGAATTTATATGTAATTTTTTTATTCATATTAATTATTTCATTATAGCTTTCTGATTTCTTAGACTGTGACATTCATATTTCTTTCAACGATAATTTATAATTTCTGTCCCTTCACGGGATTGATATTCTTACCTATAAATGCACTTTTTTGAAGTGCGAAGCAAAACAACGTTTTTGTATATTTACTTTAATGTGATAAAACAAAGTAATACTTTAGACTAAGGGACAGAATCCTTTTTATTGTTAAAAGAATAACGCTGCCGTGCAATGTTTATAAAATTTTAAACCAACTGAAATTTGTTTAAATATAGATGTTCCTAAAATAAATTGCATGTTATTTATATTATAACTTATTAATTATAAGTTCCCAAAATTTTTAATTATGTTCCTAGAGTTATAAGCTTTAAATATAAAGTTCCTATTGTTTTGCTAAACCAGCTAAATATGTACCTGGTTTTTATTGGTAAAATGTAGTTCGTAAATCTGTATTATATCTTCTTATAACCTGAATAAAAAATATATATTTACATAATTGGAATGTTTTTAATGCTATTATATAGATAAACACGAAAATTTTAATAATCTAAGCCTGCAAAGTTCAAAATAAATTTTTCAGAATTTTTGTATTTATTCAACGAAAAAATAATAACCTAGTTATAAGAATACTACATAGCCAATATTGGCCAACTGATTAAGATATATGTGCCAGTGCAAACATAGCCAATAATTTTGAAAATTTTGAGTTAATCGCGCCACCTATGCTGGCTAAAGTCCCCTCCTGTTTCGGGAGCGTGCACTGGCTTTGATAAAATATAGGAGGCGTTGTTTCAACAGACCGTACTTTTCGGTTCAACTCTATAGCTTCACCTTAAGTAAAACGATGTTCAATCAGCCAGGTTTTTTTAAACCCTAATTGCATTTTAATTTATAAATTAAGTTTTGATCTCATTAATCTGAAACCTCGCACACAGACTAGCATAGAAGAGAGCCATGTAATGCTTAAACTCTCATTACGATACCTAGTGCAGAGGTAAAGATATGATGGTTTTAATACACCGTACTTTTCGGTTCAACTCTATAGCTTCACCTTAGGTAAAATAATGTTCAATCAGCTAGGTTATTTAAACTTGGTCTAGAGAAATTATAGCAAGAAGGGACAGACCCTTTCTTAGGCTTCTTTAGAAAATCACAGATTCTAGATTCTTCCCCAAGAAATGGGATGTCAATTTGTTATTTTCAGAGATATTACAACGCATGCGCTATAGATATATGTACAGTCGCATACAACAACCGCAGGATCGTAACTTTGACAGCACCACCCCTGGAAACAGGGCGACAATGGGCTGTTATACGGGATTCGGGAACGTAAGTACCCACGCTGTAACGTTAGGCTTAACAGGGGAAGGCCGAGTGATTGAGGAGGCTATATCCTACGTGTAAATTTCAAAGGGGCTCAAAAATCATCTCAAAGGAGATTAGAAAACTATCGAAATGGAACTCAAAATCCTCTCAAAAGGGGGTTATTATCACTTTTGAGCAAAACAAACCAGTTCCAGGAGTAGATAACAACTCCTGATGAACTCAAGGGGCCTCTAATTGTAATCGCCAGCGGTTAAACTCGCCTAAAAGGCTCCTGGTAATTTGCAGTTCAGTATCATAATTGGGATATTACACTACCAAAAAAATAACAGATTAAAATAAAAGTTCCTTCACTGATAATATATCTTCGGATTAACTATAAAGTAGACAAATTTACGCGAAAGGAAGTAGAATGAACCAACCACAAATTACTTCAAATTATACTTAATTCTCAACCATGCGTATTAAATTAAATTATTCGATTTCAATATTGTAATTAATCACGATAAAACTAATATCCTCACAACAACAACAACAACAAAAAAATAACACAAAAATGGAATTTATCTAAAAATTAACCATTTTGAAGGTCTACGATGAATGCTGTTTGATAATATATGTCCAAAATAAGGCGTTGGTCAGGAATGTTCACACTTCACGCGATTCGGAATAAACACACGCGCACAGAACGTGAAAACGTTTCACCAACGCGAATCAACACACTCGTCGGGCCTTGGAAGGTACTAGGCCTAGAGCTCGTAGGTAACATTTGCCCTTCTTTTAGATCAGTGTAAAAGGTTGAATATTATTACGCGGGTGGTCTTTTAGGCGCGTTTGAGCTGGCTCCATCGGCGTCGGCCACTCGCTGGCTACGATGAATGCTGTTTCAGTTTATAATATCCAAAAGACGTAGGTCACGAATGTTCACACTTCACGCGATTCGAAATAAACACACGCACACAGAACGTGAAAACGTTTCACAACCGCGAATCACACACTCGTCGGGTCTCTGTAGGTACTAGGCTTAGAGCTCGTTGGTAACCTTTTCCCTATTTTAAGATCAGTGTAGGGGTTGAATATTTTTACACGAATGGACTTTCGGGCGCGTTTGAGCTGGCTCCATCGTCGTCGGCTCTTCACGTCGATGGTGAATGACTCAGCATTATTTCATTTTTCGTTTACCTAAGAAATATTTAAAAGAATTAATACATTTTTAAACTATTTGACAACGAAGTTGTGACAAATCCTACTTTTTAATTTGTAAAATACACATAAATAGCGATATTTCTGGTAATATGAATACAAATAATTTCTCAGATAAATATTAAATTTAATTTTAGTTTTTTCTCATTCCTTGAGGTTAGAGTCCATTTGATAATAGGCCTTGATAAAACTATAGACAGGTCTATAAACCTACACTAAGGAAGCTTTAAGCCTCGTCCTATATGCTAAAACACATTAAAAACAGGAAAGTGTATCGTACTCCATAAGAATAAAATTTCGAAGTTAATTTGACAATGATAAAATATGCTTAATAATTAAGCTGGTATTTAAAAGCGCGGGTGTATTATAATGATAAGGTTATTTTATCATTGAGTATAAGTATATTAATGTACGTTAAGAAGTCATGATTCATTTCGTAGCTCTGGAATGGCGCCCCGTACGACAAAACTTCATAGATCATTTTCGTCTTAAAATTACACATAGAACCCACTGTAGCTCGGTCCTACCACCATTTTCGAAACACCCAGTATAATGCCTAGGATATTGAATACTCTACACGTCAAGTAAACGTAAAATACTGAACTACTACTTCACTTGAAATCTAGTTCAAAATATTTGACACATATCGATGTCATAGCGTAATATATAACTGAATATGTTATAAATGATAAATTTTATTGTGGAGGTTTTGCAAGCAGCGACAAATACGTAAATTATTTGTACATAAAATAATTTTTTGTAAATTTAAAAAGTCAGTTATTTAAGCTCTGATAAGAACGTAACTTAAGTACTTAATTTAAACATCGATTAAAAAGAGCGATTAAGATGCTGTCAACATCTCTACTGCAGATTTTTATCCTATCTATTCTTCAAATTGCTTACGGGAATCAAACACAAACGTTCGATTATATTATAGGTAATGAAATTAATAAAATAGTTCAGTTAATTAATTTTTTAAAATAAACTTTAATTATGGTGGCTCCAAGGGGGCTGACACTCGCGAACTCAGGTGTACAAAAGTTTTGAACTCTTTGCACTATCAAAGCTGAACTCTGAGTTCAAACTCAGCTGAACTCAGTGAACTCAGGTGTACATCGAATTCAAGAGTTTCGGACCCTCCGTTCCTTATAGGAAATATACTCCTCAAAATATAGGATTGTACAGGAACAAAATATGGTTTTAAAGGATGATATATGACTAGCATGTCAAAGGTTTTTAAAGGAAAATTTCAACAAAGATTCCTCTTAAAAATGTATTTTTTTTTTAAGTTATATGGGAGCTACATGGCTCAGATGAATTTGTTCAATCGTTAAAAAGAGAATACAACCTGGATTCTTTATAGTTTAAAGGGTAAATGAAAACTGATAGAGAACTTTTTGGATTTTACGTTTTTCTGAATTTATGTTATCGAAAACCTAAGAAAATATAAACATCAACTCTTAATTTTAAGCATCTTCTAAATATGATCGAAAAGGTTTTAAAGATTGAACTTTGTTGTCTGCTAAAAAAAAGCATGGAGTCCCTGAGTTTCAATTTCCGAGAAAATCATCCGACCAATAGACGCTCTCGCAAAATCCCGCGTGCTCGTGTATAGTATAGTTCATATTACCATAGCCTCCTAGAAACCCAAAGTTTTGGAGGCTAATAAGAATAGGTTTCGGTCATTTAAACGTCGATCAAATGGGAAAATACCAAATGATAATCAATTATTAAATTACAGTCGGTGCTGGGTCCGCTGGCGCTACTTTAGCAGCTCGACTAAGCGAGAACAAATTTGCTGACGTGTTACTGTTAGAAGCAGGGCCTAAACCACCAAGGAAATCAGAAATACCACTACTCTTCACTGTCTTCCAGAGTGACACTGAAATAAATTGGAATTATACCAGTGAACCTCACGATGGAAGTTGTCTGGGTTCGAAGAACAAGGTAACACAACTTCGTATTTAAGGTGGTAGGTAGTAAAGGGTTATTTAGTACTATGAACAAACACGAGATGGCACTGATTTTCATAATAGGGGTTTCAATTTTTCTGGGGGATAAGGATTGTTTCGAAATGATATATTTCCCAGTATACCTCTCCCCCCATTATCACGCCAGACTGTGACGGGTCTCGGATAATAGGCTCTATTGTAGCGACATCTACGAGTTCACACGCAAAATACCCTTATACTTAAAATTGTCAAATTATACCACGAACTACGTCTGAATTTAACGGTTCGTCAGAAGTAAAGTTGAAGAATCTAGCAATATTAGAACGCGAGATATTAGGTACGGAAATGATCGAGACGTTATTTTTAAACAAGATTCGCTAATCTCTCGCGTTATAATTATCAAACTTAAATCATGAACTAAAGGAGATCGTAATTCAAATTTAATTGAAAACCTAATAGCATTTAAATGATTGTAATTCGCAGAGATGCCCCTTCTATTTGGGCCGCACCTTGGGTGGATCGAGCCAAATTAACCACTTGATTTACACCGTTGGTAATAAAAAAGACTATGATCTTTGGGAGGAAAATGGAGCGGATGGGTGGGACTATGATGATGTTCTTCCATATTTCAAAAAGGCTGAAGGAGTGACAATAGATGATAGTATCACTGATGAAGGTATTGTACCTCTCCTTTCTGAAATTCTGTAATATCAAATCCGATGAAACCCTCCTTTGAAGTATATTACTCTCGGGTCTTGTCTGGGTTAGTCTCAAAAATAGCGATTCGAACGCCTCTTAACGGTAGATATTTTCGGAGCGGGAGTTCGTCCAGCGAATATCTCTAGCAACCTTGGAGCTCGTCAACCAAACGTCGTGGGGTGGAGAGAGAGAATTTCCAATTCTCCGTAGACAGGGGGTATGAAGTAGGACCCCTCCGATCTCGTAAAATTGGGAATTTTACCCATACAGAGAGGAGCTCTATATGGTATATTGAGTAGAAGACTTCAAAGGAGGGTTTCATCGGCTTCTGGTAATATCAAAAGGGGATAGAAAGTAAAAAGGGCGCTACTGGACTTTGAGTCTAGAACCTGTAATATGGAGAACTACTGATCTCCCAGCTGAATTACTGATCTGAATTACCAGCCCCCCTTATTGGCGTAAGATCATCTTTTTGTGCCGTAGCACTAAAATATGAGCGAAGAGGCCGAAAAATAGTTCTAATGCCAACCAAGAAGTACAGCGTCAAGAAGTAGTTTCTCTAATGAATATATTTTAATAATCTACAGTTTTAAATAAATATAATAAACTTAATAACATTAACTATAATTGTAATATTTTTGTCCCAAAAATAAATATCCTTATGGTAAATCCACTTGGACCACGAATGGAAAAAGCTAGAATAGCCACCAGGCGCATCATCTTCATGTTTTTTAAAGTATATTATACTGGGCATTCGTATTAATAATTAAGTTTTTCGAAGTAACTTTAGCCTCCATATGATTTAATATATTTTCCTTAGACCAGATTGATCAATCACGAAATTTTCACAATTCCTAATCACATCCCCGTTTAACTAAGCCTATGCAAAAAGCTTCTTTAAACTAGCAGACGATATTAACCTTTCCGGCCGATAGGTTCGCTACAATCGGAGAGAGGAAAAAATCGATATTGTAGGGAGGTTAGAGTCATCGTGATTGGCCAAAATATAGGGGGAATGGAGGTAAGTATTTTGTTCTCCATATTTCAGGATCTCTGCAGCTAAAGGCTTGAAGTTTAGGGAGAGGCACCCTTTTTACTTTCTATCCCCTTTTGGTAATATCCATAATGTCGACACTTCTTATCTGACAAATTCGGAACTTCAATACTCTTAAAACAACGTCTAGGGGATACGGCCATTGGGGTAAAAATATTATGATGAATCATCACTACAGATGGCGTTTCCCAGTAGTAATAATAATAATAATAATAATAATAATAATAATAATAATAATAATAATAATAATAATAATAATAATAAAAATAATAATAATAATGAAGTAGTTTATTAATATATAAGTAGTGGAACAATGTTCGTCTGGTTCCATACACCACCGCCACAAAAATGTGGCGGTTCTGTGGCGTATGTTAAATTCCCATAGAAGCCGGTGGTGGAGATAAGGATTCGAGAGCGTTGTTGGAGATATGAATTTTATATCGTACACTCGTGTTTACTTGTTCAAGAGATGTCACTTACGCTTCGGTGGAAACCCCTTTTTAGTACTGTTAAAGGCTGGGTTATAGAAAATAGATCCCTATAGATATAGAACGTAGGATCCTAGGACGTATTTAGTACAGTTGAAAGCTGGGTGCTCGATTAATTAACAATTTCATGGACTGTCATATTGACGTAGGCCTACGTGGTAGATCACCCCTGTCATGGCGGATCCCTAAAGCGTATTTAGTACAGTTGAAAGCTGGGTGCTTGATTAATAACAATTTCGAAGACTGTATTATTGACGTAGGCCTACGTGGTAGATCACCCCTGTCATGGCGGATCCCCTGTCATGGCGCATCATCCGAGCCGGTGGCGGAGCTACCACCACCGCCGCAAACATAGATAAATTCACCTCCGCCACAAAAATGTGACGGTTCCGCGGCGTTATAAATTCCCATAGAAGCCGGTGGCGGAGATAAGGAGAAAGAGATAAGAATTTGATATCGCACGCTTGGGTTTCTTGTTCAAGAGATGTGTATAAGACACGCTTCGGTGGAAACCCCTATTTTAGTTAACGTCGTCAGTCATCTAGCTGAACTAGTTCACCAGAACCATAGAAGGTTGTGTAATGTAAGTAAATCGGTGCTTTTTATATATATATATATATAA